>VWZD01013483.1:2236151-2342698 GCA_013396695.1 Sakesphorus luctuosus | reverse complement strand
AGGTTTTTAAGGTGAGATTGGCCGTGGCACTGAGTGCCATGATCTGGTAAATGGACTGGAGTTGGCCCAAGGGTTGGACTTGATGATCTCAGAGGTCTTTTCCAACTCAATCCATTCTATGATTCTATGATTAGTATATGCACATTATAAACAATGCAAAAAGAGAAATCAAAAGGTGTGAAAGATGAAAATTATTTTTTTCTTTTGTATTAATAATGATACAAAAATTATTTTCTTTCCGTGCTCCAGAGGATTGTCTTGCAGAGCCACTGAGGTGCAGGTACCTCACTTTGGATGCTCTGGGAAACTTCTTGAGAATTATATATGTTTTTTCTGCTTTTCTTAGTTTGGGAAGCCGCAATTTTCAGAAGGTCAGATATGGTATGTTATTGTCCATTAGTTATTTATTGTGGGTGTTTATAGCTTTAGGAGTATTCCTGTTCAATGTAAGTGGCATACACAGGAGTCATTGTGTAATTGGTTGTGCTTCTCTGTAATTGGATATGGTTTAATACACTTGTGATTTCTTGGTTAAATTGAAATAAATTTAATAATCAATTAATAGACTAGTTAATAAAACTAAATGTTTAAAGGAAACATCTTAAAATGTTTTCCTGTTGAATTGTTATTACCGTCTTTGCACACCAGCTTGGTTGAAGGAAACCGTATTTTGGTAGTCTTTTACATTTAAGCAATTACAAAAAAGGCAAGTTAGTTTTTTTCAGATGCTGAATACTAAGTAGGTTAGAAGATGTAATTTAATTGCAAGAATTTAATTGTAATTTAATTTCCAGGCAATCAGCAACAGGACAAGGGGGCACGGGCTCAAGCTCTGCCAGGGGAAATTGAAGTTGGAGATCAGAAAAAAATTCTTTGCAGAGAGAGTCATCAGGCATTGGAATGGGCTGCCCAGAGAGGGGATGGATTCACTATCCGTGGAGGTTTTTAAACTGAGATTGGCCATGGCACTGAGTGCCATGATGTGGTAAATGGCCTGGAGTTGGACCAAGGGTTGGACTTGATGATCTTGGAGGTCTTTCCCAACCCAATCGATTCTGTGATTCTATGATTCTATGAAAGCCTGGGTAATGTGCTTCAGGTAAGTGTTTTTTTTTGGTTTTCTGGGTGTCTCCAAGTCTTTTATTAGACTTGAATTTTTTTCTTTCACTGGCCAGTTCAAGAGAAGAAGGACCGTGTTCTCTGGCAGTGAGGATCAGTCTTTGGTTATTTTAACCTACCTGTTTAACTTCTGTGTGGGCCCTTATTTTTAAGTATATGCAAACTACAGTTTTATTTTGCTCAGGTGTGGTCTCAGTGTTGTGCACTGTTGGGGTTTTTATGGTTTGGCCTGTGAGCAGAATGAATTTGTGAAAGTCCTGACTGATGGAGGTGTAAAGTCATCCTGACTGTGGGGTTTGTTCCCCACTCTGGACTGGTTGATTAATGTGGTATGAGAAGTGTTATCTTTGGGCTCCTTCCTTGAGGGGAGGGATTAGGATGGGATATGATGCAGACCTGTGCCCCTTGGTGACTGGGGTGTGGTTATTCTGTTCTCTCAGTGTGTAGCAGGTTGGGTTTGTTTGCTCATGGGTGATATTTCCAGAATTGACAGAAAGTTCTGTGTTTGATGAAGTCAGGGGTGTCTGGTTCTTGAAAAATGTGGTTTTATTTCAAGTAAAAATGTTAGATCTCTGTTGGATGTGTAGCTGGGGAGGGAGGTGCTGCAGTAATGCAATGGGGAGTTGGTGCAGTGCTTTGCTGTTTGTGCTTCATGTGTTTGAGTTGAAATTCAGAGTAATGTAACTCAAGCAGACTTTCTACTGGATGTCAGAAAATGACAGATTTCTGAGTTTTGAAATGCCAAACCCGTAAATCATTAGTTTGCCAAGATTGAACTAGCAAGCTATTAAAGAACATGGCAGTATTTACTGTAGATAAATGCAAATTTAAAAAGGTTCTCTGTATCATGGTTTAAATGATTTATTTGCTCTCAATGCACATATGAATCTGATGTGATGTAAAGATTTAGGATATTTCATTTCCTGTATGGAGCTACAAATTTGCATGTTATTAAACCATCTCTTGCAGTCAAATCTTTCTTATATGTCTTAAACTGTATCACTGGCTAAAGTACACTGAAAAAAGTTAATTAAAACAAACCCAGAATTTAATTCTGCTAATACAGAGACTGGAAAGAAAGGAATTTCATCTGGATTTAGACATAGCCTATGGTAATATCTATCAAGATATTTAATGTAGGTCAAACAAGAAAAACTGCCAGGTTTTGTAAACACACCTTGAAGCCGCTGTTTGGAATGTGTTGAAGTTTACTCTTGAAATTGTTTGATTTGAAAAATGTCAACTTGGTAGTGTTTTTCCTCAGGGATTTAAAATAAAGCTTAGAGTGGCGTGGCAAAGGGCCCTGTGAGCAGCTTTGTGTGTCAGACAAAAACTGGTGAGGAATCTGCTTTATCCTATCTCCTGTTTTCTTTCCTGGACTTCTCCAGTGCTTCCAGGTTTGCCTGGCTATCTCCACTGTTTGGTCTGTGCCAGGTGGTTCCCTGGGCCTCTGGTACTCCTTTTTGATGTCATGTTGTTGGCCATCCTTTTTTTGTCAGCTGTCCTACCTCTTGGTGGGTCAGTGAAGACTGAGGGAAGGGTAAAACTCCTAACATTGAACTCGTTTATGCTTTTCATCTTTGGAATATGTTGTTGAATTTTTAAAAGGGAAAACAGAAGCATGACGGTATCATAGAATGGCTTGGGTTGGAAAGGACCTGAAAAATCATCTATTGTGGAGTGCTTTAACTGTTTTGAGTTTGAATGTGGAATTTAAGTTGAGCTGTTTGCACTGAGATCACTTTTTGAATGGATACTAAACCGATCAAATAAATGTAGAATTGTTTTTCCTGATTGTTGGTGCACGAGAAAATTTAACTCTGCTAATCATTTAACTTAAAACTGGGATTGTTGCCTTTATAAGATACTGAACTTAAATTTTTGGTGTGTACTTAAAAACACCTTTAATAGCTCTTTCTAAAATACATTAAACCCGAATAGCATAACATCTGAAATTCGGAGTGCTGTCCTCTCTACCCCATATTCAAAAACATTGTGCAGAGATAATTCTTCCTTGCATTGCTCTGTTTGCACTGGGGCTGCAACTGCACACTACAAACTGAACTAACCATGTTAGTGACCTAATCTGAGATAAAAATGCCAGTTAACAGAGTGAAAATATTCCCGTGGTGTAAAGGAGAGCACTCTGGTCTCTGAATCTCAAGGACCTGAGTTCAAGTCTCAGTGGGGACCGTCNGTATAGTATAGCCAGGGTAAATAAAACATCATTGGTCACAGCAGAAGCGCATTTTAAAATCGGTTCTTTCCGCTGCCTGCCCCCTTCTGTTGGGAAGGAGAAACCCATGGGTGAGTGTCATCATCAGGAGGGTGCTCCAGGTGTGTTGTACCTACATGGTCAAGAATTCTGCTTCTGTGCATTTGTTATTTTGGCTGAGAGGGTAATTTTCCTGTATGCATAGCTCAGTGCATTTTTAAAGAAAAGTTTTAATGAACTAGCTTATGTCTCAGATTACCTAGGTAGGAGATATTTGCTCCTCTTTCCTGTGTGAATTGGGTAAGCTGCCTTCTGTAGTTAGCTTTTGTGAAGTTGAAGAAACCCTGGTTTTATAGAAACCAATACTTAAAAGCAATCTCTTCTGCTACTTAGAAATTTTATCCTGCCTTATTTGCTCGAGGTGCAGCTTTTTATCTTCACTGTGACAGAGCATAGGGTATGAGCTGCTGATATAAAGGGGACTTGGGCAGGAGGAGAATACCACGCTGAGACAGTGTATTTAATGCTGGGCTAAGAGCTCCAAATGCAACATTAGGTGGCAGCAGTAGACTCTGAACACCTTGTGGGGGCTTGTCCCATTTTCTTGAGGGCAGTTTTCCAAATGAGAGGCAGATTTGAAGAAATTTTATTTTAATACAAAACATTTATGTTGAATCCCTATGAAGGGAAGCAATGAGAATGTTTTTTCCTGAATGATCCAGCTTTGATCATAGTTAATAACAATGTTGAACAGAATCCCACAAACTCATGAACTCAGAATACCACAAACTCAAAGCAAGTGCAATGTTGTGCAATGCCACTGTTGATGTGCCTGGTTTAAAATGGACTTATTTTCCAGGTAAATGAAGGTGTGTAGGCTTTCTTAGGAACTTGGAAATAGGAGAGAAAATTAAGAGTAATTTTTTTCTTTCTTTGTTACTACCCTCTTTCCCTTTTAAAGCAGAGTAGTTCAGTACTGTATTAGTATTTTGTTTGTAGTGTAACTGTTGAGTAATGTTGGATGGGGAGAAATTGGTGACTTCAGCCTGAAGCGTGAGCAGGAAAAATTTATGGTTTTCTGCTCAAAAACATACCTGTTTGCTCCTTGTCTGATGGTTTTTGATTTTTTGAATTGTTTTTGGTGGTGTTTGAATGTGGGAGAATGCAAGTCCAAAGCTGGAGCAAGATTCAAGGGATAGTAAAGAAGAGGCTGCGGTAGAACCTTTCTTGCTGTGGTAGAGTCACTGGCCACTTATGGCATATGATGGTCTCACTTTACTTTAAAACTTGGAGCTAAGGTAGCAAGTGCCTTTAAATCTTCTGGGTCTTGCTAAGGTTATGATCTTGCCTTTCTTGAGTGGGTCTTCCCACAGCTCTTTGTGCTTTGTTTAGTTCTTCTGCTGCATTATGGTTGATACAGTAGCAATATAATGAAGAAAAAAGATTGACATCCATAGTTGTTGAAGTAGCAACTGATGTAACTTCAGCACATTTTTCTTCGTGTTTCTCTTGTGTGAGGACCTTAATCTTATGAATAGAAGATTTTGGGCGTTTATCAACTTTGTACACACAACTTTGGAGGTTCTTATTAAGCATAAACTTTTATAATTTTCATTGAGATAGACTCAGCCTATTTGACAGCATTTTTTTTCTTCATAGGATAGACAGGCATTGTCCATACTCCTTGTTTCTGGACCCTGAGATTAGCTCAGTTGGTTAAACCTTGGCTGTAATAATGCCAAGGTCATGGGTTCAATCCCCTGTGTGGGCCATTGACTTAAGAGTTGAACTTGATGATCCTTGTGGGTCCCTTCCAACTCAGAGTAGTCTGTAATTCTGTGATTCTATATTGAAGAAGTAATTTTGAGATTACACAATCATGGTCTTGAGGTAAAGGGAGGTCACACTTTGGTTAGTGGCCCTTCGTCCTGGTTTTAGAGAACAAAACAAGTACTTGATGTGTAGGTTTTCTAATAACCAGAAGGATGGGCAAGCTCTGTAGGAGTGAAGTCTTTTTTGGAAATTTGAGGTAAAAATGAGAAGATCCAGCCCTGTAGTTCTCCCAAGTACAACTAAATAGGCTTTTCTGGGAGAAATGCTGATTTTCGACTTAATTTCTTCTTTTGTGTGTTATAGGTCATCGAAATGCCTTTTCCTCACATTTTCTTACAAGCTTTTGAAATATTTTATGTCTGTTAGTGGGAAGAATAATTTAGATTAATAATCTAGATCATGATCTTTCAGGAAAGTGGAGCTTGACTGAGCTTATTCTGGTCTGTTTTCTACATGCTGTAGCTTGGTAGTCGCTCACCCAAACAGTGCACAGTCTCTTTTATATCTCAGATCACTTCCTGGCAGAGAGGTTTTCAACTGGCTTTTTGGTTCTATTTAGAAGTGTTGTAGTGTTATTTTATACTTAAAATTAGTGCTATTATGTTGACTTCTCATTAGTTTGATTCTCTAAAGGGAAAAAAAATTACACTCTCTGCACGTGCAGTTAAAAATTGCCGTATTCTCCTTGTTCTCAGTCAGTAAAATGCAGAAACATTTTACCAAAAGCCTGAGCTATTGGTTTAGCTTGGATATGTTTCTGAAGGTAAATATAGCTAGCCAAACCTAAAATTTGTGAGGATGTATTTGAATACTGCCCTTTAAAGCCATTCCTAAGCTTACACTTAATCCTACATGCTGAGGAAAGAAAACGTTATGCCACCCTGTGGGTTGCTATAAAGATTGTTTATGCAGCTCAGCAGAGGACTTAAAATACGTTGAATTGGAGAATTTTGAAAAATGTACTGTGCGACATAGGAGACCAAATCATGCTAAAGTGCAAGGAAAGACTATACATCAGTGCAAAGGCTACATTATTCAAAAAAATACAACCATAAAAAAGGTAATAAGATTACATTCTCACACTTCATGGCTAGTAAGGTGCATTAAGCTGCTCAGATATTCATAACTTACTGTGACATTTGGGAAGATTACATTTTGCTGTGCACAGCCATTACTGCAGCTCAGATAATAACCAGCCAATGCACGGGCCTGGATTATGATCCCTGTCATTGGAAACAAATTTGTGTTTTGAAGGTTGATCAGTTCCAAATCACCATTAGAAAGGGTTAATATGACATACTGTGGGGTGTGTGTGTGCTTATGTGTGTCTAATGGCTGTGCATACATATAGTACATCACTGCACTGTGCCCTGGCTATTCTGCCTTCTCTGGGGGATTTTTTTTGTCCTCACTTCCCTTAAGGAAAATGCTAAAATGGTAGTTATTTTTTTTTACCATAGCATATACAATTTCTAGAATGTACTTGCTGAAATGCTTATGTTTGCAGAGTAGATTGGAAACCTAATTTGACAGCTTCCTGGATGGGTGGTTACTGATAATAGTGTATCTAGCCAAAAATGAAAGATTGGGGGGGTAGACTATAAGGTGAAGGTAAGGTCATCTCTAGTTGCTGTCTATGGTTTTGGTGTGATAATTGATGGTTGGCTGATAGTTAAAACCAAATGCAGAAAGAGTTGGATTCTTGTTAAGAATTAGCAGGTGGTTTGTGACTAGAGTTTAACCTTCAGCTGTTCTCTCTCTCTTCAGTATTTTCTTTGTTTCTTACCCTCATGGTAAGAAGAGCAGCAGCTTCTTGAGGATACCTTGGTTTTGTAGAGGATAAATTTAGGGTAAAGCAAAATGTAACGTTGCCTATGTATTTTATGTTTTCAAATACTCTGTCCAGCGTTTTATTTAAGGGGGATGGGTTGTCCTTTCTTCTTTGCATTTGTTTTGAGATAATTCTGTGTTAATTCATTCTGCTCAGCTTCTCCCTGAATTCTGCCTCACAGAGCTTTCTTGAGGTAGGCCTCTGCTCCATCTTTTGGAAGGGGAGAAGTAAGGCTTGGAGAATGGTAATGATTTGATAGATTTGTTTGAGTTGACAGCATGAGTTGATATAGAGAACCTGAGAATATAATTCAAATCTCCCCATTCAGTTCCTATGGTTTCCATAGATATTAAGGAAGCATCTGATAGTAAATTGCATAATTATTTTTCAAGACCAAGAGAGGAGGAAATGGAAAAGTGTAAATTACTGTTTAGAAATTGTTGCCATGAGACATTGTCTATTCTGTCATAAAAGCAGTAACTTTTGCTGCTTCTTGTGGTGTTTGGCATTACTGATTTATGCCCACAAGTCCAAAGATTGCTTCTTCAAAGTGACAAGGTTTAGACACTTGAGGAAAATGTATGGTAATTTCAGTGGTTAATGAAGAGCATATATTCTGTTCCAAAGGGTAAGTTTATCTTGGGATCCTGACTAGCTGAGAGAAGCTCTTGCAGCTAATACAGAAGCAAGTTAGGATATGCATTTTAGGGCAGTTTTGACATGGTGTGACTTCAGTGAGGGACAGCACTGAAGCTGTGATGGTCAAAGCCTCTGAAAGGAACACCACATAGGACAGTAATAATGTCCTTTATTAAACAAACTTGTAGAAGTGAGAATGAGCTGAAATACTTCTGATCATGAGTTAATGCTATCTGAATTCCTCTTTGTATATAATTATATGTATATATAACTGGTGTGTAATGGGTAATTTGACAAGCATGGCCTCACCTTGAATATTGTGTGCAGTTTTGGTGACCATAAAATATATAAGAAGGATATGAAGCTCTTAGAGAGTGTCCAGAGGAGGGCAACCAAGATGGTGAAGGATCTTGAGGGGAAGCCGTATGAGGAGCGGCTGAGGGCACTTGGTCTGTTCAGCCTGGAGAAGAGGAGCCTGAGGGGAGACCTCATTGCAGTTACAACTTCCTTGTGGGGGGAAGAAGAGGGGCAGGCACTGATCTCTGCTCTGTGGTGAGCAGGGACAGGACCCGAGGGAATGGCCTGAAGTTGTGTCAGGGGAGGTTTAGGTTGGATATCAGGAAAAGGTTCTTCACCCAGCACGTGGCTGGGCACTGGAACAGCTCCCCAGGGCAGTGGTGACAGCACCGAACCTGCCAGAGTTCAAGGAGCCTTTGGGCAAAGCTCTCAGGCACAGGGTGTGACTCTTGGGGGTGGTCCTGGGCAGGGCCAGGAGTTGGACTCAGTGATCCTTGTGGGTCCCTTCAAAGTCAGGATATTCTGTGATTCTCTGATTTTTTTTTTTTAAGGTTAATACAGTTCTAAAGTCCAAGAGAAGTTTAAAATTAGAAAGAGGGAATTGGGATAAAGGAGTTAAATTAGTATAATCCATCTTCCCTTCAGCTGGAATTTTTGTTGTGTTGAGTAGACGAATGGGTAGAGCAGGTTATGTCCTTGCCCTCTCCTCCTCCTTGGCACACACATACATGGTTAGTTACTGAGTATCTGTTCAAATAAGGCATGCCCCTAGGAGGCCTGAAATATTACAGGATTTAAGTGTCATACCCAGGGCATTGTCAAAGGCTTGGAACGGAGCTGCAGTTCCAGCTTCATGCAGCTGTACCAAGCCTTTGTTTCCTTTTAGTACCTGTGACTGCTAATGAATCTGGCAGTTCCTACTTAACCAGCTTTATTCAATATCCCAGGAATGTCTCTTAAGTGTGCGTGAGTGGCAATATTTCTGATGTGCATCAGCTCCTTTTGGCTGGAGTTGCCCTCTCAACTGAGGAGTGTGAAGCACATGCATAGGAGAGCTCTTCGGGCCACTCCAGGCCGTTTACGGTATCTTGGCTGCTTTGGCACTCTCGCTTGTTTTAGAACACTCATTTGATGTTTTCAGCTGTGTGGGTCAACTCAGGACATCTCTGTCTTAAACTACCCAGATGTTTTTCTGCAGCCATTGTCTGATAGTAGGTGACACCTTAGGAGCACCTTTGTTACTTATGTATGTCTGTATGGCCAGACTTTGTGAACAAAGATTTGGGAAGGGCTCTCTCCCCATGTGGGTGTGCCCTTCCAGCCTGCACAGTGGATGTTTTAGGTGAGGCACAGCGTGCACAGAACTGGCCCCACCGTTTAAGTCCTAAGGGTCCATCTGTCACGGCCGAGCGAGCTTGGACAGTGACAGGGAAGTCCTCAGGACTGTCACAGCACCCGGTACTAACCGGGGCTGACCCTGCTGAGCATCTGAGATGTGACGGGATGGGGTGGCAGGGAGGCTTGAACTGCCAGGGGACGGTCCCTACTGAGACTCGAACTCAGGTCCTTGGGATTCGGAGTCCAGAGTGCTCTCCTTTATGCCATGAGACCGCTCTACCTTTGTTACTTAACAGAACTTGAAACAAGAAAATAAGGTGATATATCGATATCAGCTTCATTATGGTTTTTTTTTTCCCACATCTTTGATAGTTTTCTTCTTGCAGAATGAATACCTTTAAATAATACTTTGATACAGTTGTCTGAAGTTTTTTTGTAAAATGTTTTTATCTGAAAGCTCGTCGGAGGCCAGTTTGACTTGGAAATGAACTTCATCATCCAAGAAGGAGAGGGCATCACGTGCATGGTGGACTTACTGGATAAGTGTGACGTCACCTGCCAGGCTGAGGTGTGGAGCATGTTCACAGCAATCCTGAAAAAAAGTATCCGCAACCTGCAGGCGTGCACAGAGGTGGGGCTGGTTGAACAGGTGCTCAGGAGGATCGACAGAGCTGACAACATGATCGCAGGTACAGTTACACCCAGAGTATTACTCCAACTCTGTTTCTTCTGTGTAAAACCTCCTGGACACAATAATTAGGTGATAGAAATGTGACATTGCATTTTTCCAAGCAGTTTGTTTTCCTTTCCAGATCTCTTAGTGGATATGCTGGGAGTGTTGGCCAGCTATAACTTGACGGTTCGAGAGCTAAAGTTGTTCTTCAGCAAGCTCCAAGGAGAAAAAGGGAGATGGGTAAAAGAAAACACAAAACTGAAACATTTTTGTGGTGTTGCTTATATTTTTCCTAATGTTCACAAGTTAAGACTGTTTAATTAACTTTATAATGAATTTTGAATGTACCAAAAATACAGGATGTGTTCTTGTACTATACCAAAGAATCTTTTTACCTGCAAGCAATTAAAATACAGAGAGTAGAATAGTGATGAAATTAAATTTCTGCCTGGACTGCATCAGTCCTTTTGAACACCTGGGAATAATATGATGACTCTTAAGTCTACTTATGCATGTGATTTTATTTTTGTGATCCCAGGTATGTGAAATTGAAGGAAAAAGGCTTAAACTGTTTTTTGTTTTGTTTTGTTTTAAGTCACAGGAGAGAAATAAATAAAAAATGCCTACACGGGCAATTCCTCCTCCTCGTATTTTCACATTGCTCTACTTCACCTCAAGATTGAAAAATTGTATCCAGTTAGGGAAGTGAGAATTTTTGGCAGATGCTGAAGTGAAGGAAATAAGTTCCACTGAAAAATGGTGTCATTTTTCTCCTGTTCCTGTGTGAAATAGAAAGCAAGAAGGGGATCTCCTTTTACTCTTGAGAACCTCGTTCCCTAAAGTTAAAATGTGTATATTGTAAAGGCCTCTGGATAAAGTTTTCTTTAATATGCAATTGTTGTTTTGCTGGACTTGGGAACTATATTAACAGTTGTGTTACCTGCTCTGAGTTTTAATTCAGCTTCTGTGTTCTGTAAATACTCTGCCTAGTGTGGAGAAAAGGTAGCCCAGTGTCTCTGTTGACTTCAAATAATTGAAAAAAGGATTCAATATAACAGCAAGCATACACACATAATACAGCAAATTTTAAAAGACCCTTGGAAATAAATAACTTTGGAGATCTTAATCTGCTTAAATAAAAATACTCTAAATTTCATAGATCTTTTAAGCTTAATTGAACATACAGGGTGTATTTAACCAGAGATGAATTAAATTGACTTTTTTAATATTAACTTTTTAATTTCCTGTCTCTCTCCTATTTGCATTTAATTTCCTTTCTTTATTAAAGACTCAATGCAGAGGAAAGGAAGAGAAAAATGCTACAGTTGCATTACTAAGGAGTTTTACAATTCCTTAAATCTTAAAATCAGCAGTGCTTTAAAAATACTGAGTGTTTTGCTACTACACAAATTTCCTGGTCAAATTCTATAGCACTGAAAATGTCTAAGCAGTTCTCAGCATTTCCTCCTCAATTTTAATTCAGATTCTTGATGCACTGTTTAGCTCACTGTAATTTTGGTACATTTGAAATACTTGCAATGCTTAGTTTTCAGCAGGTGACAGTTTACAAGAGGGGAAAAGGGGCACTTCCAGGAAAAGTTTAAAAATAGATCTACCAGAACATTACAGTGTGGTGAAAGAAGGCACACAAAATTGTGCTGTGACTGTGAGCAGTATTTGCTATATTTCTGTTGTTTCGAGCTCTCAGTCTTGAGTTGGAGTTTACAATTACTGAGTGTTACAGGAAAATTAATACAGAATGAGGGGGGTGGGGCAATATAAAGTATTCACACTGAGCACTCACTTTAGGTGCTCCAAACTGCCCTTGGGACTTTAATCTTTCTCCATGGACTTAGAGGTTAGTTTAATTTAGTATATGACTGTAGTCCTGATGGAAACAATCCTGTCTCCTGGTTCTCTCCCTTTTGCTGGGTATTCCCCAGCTCCTGTATGGTGGCACAGGTTTCTCACAGCCACAGGCCAGAACAGCTGTAATTAAAAATTGCTTTGCATTTGCTTTTCCTTAGTTAGTTTTCATCTGGATCAGTTAATTTTCTTTAGCTTACTGCAAAATCAAACAGACTGCTGATAGGAATAAATGGATAGAGGGAGGAGCCAACATTCAGAGCCAGTTTAGTTTATGCTGGGTGAAAGTGGCTCTGGCCTCTAAGTCCCTAGTTAAGTTAATTAATTGTATTAAAGTTTTAAAACATGTCAGCATTCATTTTTTGTGTGTATAGTCTTTTGTTTCTTACAGGTTTGTTTTATTTACTTATTTTACTTACTTTATTTACTAATAATTCTCTTTGTCAGCCACCACATGCTGGGAAGTTATTGTCTGTGTTAAAACACATGCCTCAGAAGTATGGACCTGATGCCTTCTTCAATTTTCCAGGAAAAAGTGCTGCAGTATGTAGATATTTAAGTCTCTTGTTTGTTCATTTGTTGTTCTATTAGGGCCATTGGTTATTTTCATTTGTGGTGTTCTTTCGTCTCATCTGTCATTGTCATGGAGTTTTAACCAGATTTTTTTCTCTGCCTGACACTCACATTGTGCCTGAATAAATCATGCCTATAATAGATGTGCAATATCACTCTAGAGGACAAATGCTATTACACAAAGAATGGATATAAATGAGGCTGTATTTTTTGGTTTTGTTATTTTTTTTCAGACTAGTTCACTTAAATCTTGTTGCAAGGAGAATCTCCCTGCTTTTCCCTCCCATGTTTCTGTAGGAATGGTGCTTGTGTTGGTATCCAGGATGTGTGAGGGTGGATTGACCCTGGCTGGATGCCAGGTGCCCACCAAAGCCACTCTATCACTCCCCTCTTCAGCTGGGTAGGGGAGGGAAAATACAATGAAAAGCTCAAGGGTTGAGGTGAGGCCAGAGAGGGATTACTCAATAATTACCATCACAGGCAAAACAGGCTCAACTTAGGGAATATAACTTAGTTTGGTATGAATCAAATCAGAGTGGGGTAATAGGACATAAAGACTAAATCTTAAAACGCCTTTCCCGCACTCCTTCCTTCTTCCCAGGCTCAACTTCACTCCTGATTCTCTGCCTCCTGCCTCTGAGTGGCTCAGTGGGACAGGGAATGGGGAAAGCAGTCAATTCATGTGGTGGTGTCTTTGCTGCTCCTTCCTCCTCACAGTCTTTCCCTGCTCCATTATGGAGTTCACCCATCGAAGGCAGCCCTTCATGAACTTCTCCAGTGTGGGTCCTTCCCACTGGTGGGGGGCTCCTCCATGGGCTGCAGGAGAACAGCCTGCCTGTCCATGGTCTGCACCAAGGGCTGCAGGAGAACCTTTTTTCCTGGAGCACCTCCTCCCCCTCCTTCACTCTTCTTTGTGTCTGCAGAGTTGTTTCTTTGACATTGTCATTCCTCTCTCCAGCTGAAGTTGCCATTGTTAAGTACTCTGTGTTGGTGAGGCCACACCTTGAGTGTTGTGTTCAGTTCTGGGCCCCTCAGTTCAGGAAGGATATTGAGGTGCTGGAGCGGGTCCAGAGAAGAGCAACAAGGCTGGTGAAGGGACTGGAGCAAAAGTGCTATGGGGAGAGGCTGAGGGAGCTGGGGGTGTTTAGCCTGGAGAAGAGGAGGCTCAGAGGTGACCTCATGACTGTCTAGAACTACCTGAAGGGAAGTTGTAGCCAGCTGGGGGTTGGTCTCTTCTCCCAGGCACTCAGCAATAGGACAAGGGGGCACGGGCTCAAGCTCTGCCAGGGGAAATTGAAGTTGGAGAGCAGAAAAAATTCTTTCCAGAGAGAGTAATCAGGCATTGGAATGGGCTGCCCAGAGAGGTGGTGGATTCATCATCCCTGGAGGTTTTTAAACTGAGAATGGCCGTGGCACTGAGTGCCATGATCTGGTAAATGGACTGGAGTTGGACCAGGAGTTGGACTTGATGATCTCGGAGGTCTTTCCCAACCCAATCAATTCTGTGATTCTATGATTTTATTCCAGAGGTGCTTATACTATTGCTGATAGGCTCATCCTTGTCCAGTGGTGGGTCTACCTTGGAGCATGAGCTCTGTTGGACATGGGGGAAGCTTCTAGAGGCTTTTTACAGAAGCCACCCCTGTAACCATCAACACCTTCCCACACATACACAATACAGCATTACCTGTACCTTTGCTAGTGAAACCACAAAAAGTACTCAACTAGAAGTGGTAGCACTGACACCATTTGTAATTTCTTTTAATGATCAGATGATGTGTATAAAATATATTGCTTATAAGAATGCTTTCAGAAAAAACTGGACCCTAGACAATTATATGCTGAGTAATACTGAGGAAGATTAAATTTAGCATTGATTAGTCTTTTTGTAGTAGTTCAAGTGACTGAACATTTCATTTTTAAGTTCTGTGATGTTCACTTGAAAAAGAATTTGAAACTAAATAGGTAGCTGGAAAACTGTGCAGAATCTTCTGTAGGAATTCAAGTGTATCAACACATTTGCTTCTAAAATTGTAGGATAAAGAATTATGTTTAATACTTCATGCTGAATTCAGACAAGATTTGAATAAGATTTATCAGATGACTCTCTCCAGTTTTCTTCACATAAACCCATTACCTTTCTGCCTTGGTGGCTTGAGATTAAATTTCACCAACTTCATGACATAATGAATTTTTTTTTAATAAAAACTTGAGACTGAAAAATGCAGACTATTAGAAAAATGCTTCTGCAGTTTTATCATGTGCAGCAGAACTTGGCAATAAACAGACATGGTTTTGTTCCTTTAGGGTATTCATGCAGTGTTTTTCTGTTTAACTTCTATTAATTATGTTGAGTGCTTGAACCATATGTGATATTGGGATGCCTCAGTAATCTTAATGGGAATATTCTTATGTATTTTTAAATGTAGGAGTCTTAAGAAATTAAGTATCCAAGATCCATTGTGAGTTAAATCAAGTGATAGTGCTACTAGTTCCCAAAAGTTAGACTCAAAGACATACAGACTGATTAGGTGGCTGGAATAGAGAAGGATTTATAGCATTTCTCTGTGATAGGGGTAGCTGAATGGAGCATGGGAGCATAAGGACTTTGGCAACACTTGAATTCTTTGGTGGTTTTTGTGTTCATTCATATTGATTGTCTTGGCAGCATCTTTGATGCTGTTATGAGGTTGTGGCAGTTTTACTTGAAGTGTGTGTTGCAAATCTGTGCAGCAAAACAGTGAAAAGTTAATAGTAATATAATAAAAACCCAATGAAATAAATCCCAACTGTTTGAAACAAAGGGTCCTGTCATACACTTTGTAACTGAAGAGCTTTTGAGGGAGCAAACACCATGTTTGATACGAGGATTTTGCCTCGTGGGGATTGGATTAACTTTAAGGAAGTTTATGATTCTGTCATATTCTCACTGGAAGTCTACATAGACATGAGTTCCAAGACAGAAAAGAATCTGTTAAGTGAAATGTGGACAACTTTTCCTTCATAATCAGTTATTTTCCTAAATACTAACACTATGTGAAGATAGATTTATAAATGTGATTATTCTGTCAGATTACCTCAAAACGAATCAACTTAAATTTGCCTTTTGAGAAGTTGTTATACTGTAACTTTTGAAGTGTAGTCACTATTAATAATCTTCTTTGAGATATAAAGACCAGTTTTTAAATATTTAGATGAATTAAATAATGTAAAAATGAAGTAAAAAAGGCACAGAAATTAGGCTGGATTATTTTTTAGTATAGAGAAACTGTACACATTTGCAATGTCTGTCTATGTATCAGTGTACCTTTGTAAATTATACCTTAACCTTTATACTTTTGCTGTTGTGATGCTGATCTTTCTACATGAGTAATTTTTGCTTTCTTTAGGCTATTGCCTTACCTCCTATAGCCAAGTGGCCATACCAGAATGGATTTACTTTCCACACTTGGCTGAGAATGGATCCTGTAAATAATATTAATGTGGATAAGGATAAGCCTTACTTGTATTGGTGAGTATTATGTAAAACTGCATTTCTGATGTTAATTTTCTATTAATTGCTCAATGGTTTCTGTATTCATCTGTGTATGTGCTGATTTTGTTCTAATTTGTCAGTTTTCGAACCAACAAAGGACTTGGTTATTCTGCTCACTTTGTTGGAGGCTGCTTGATTGTAACATCCATAAAATCCAAGGGAAAAGGTTTCCAGCATTGTGTAAAATTTGATTTCAAGCCACAGAAGGTGAGTAACAATAATAAAATCTTTCAAACAGGTTTCATGAATTTGAAATTGTAGCCTGGGAGTGTGTGTTGTAGCTGTTGATTAGGCTCATGTTTCTGTAGAACAAAAGTTGTATTAGAATGAGCAAAACAAATTTGTGTTATGAATTCTTAGTTTTTTTAAATTATGAAGTGTGTAAGAAATCTAGAAAAGCAGAATTACCAGGCACCTTAGGAATTTTTGAGGCTTGTGTGAGCTGTCTGAGAATTCTTAGTACATACATACAGCTTGAAAGTGAAAATGCTTGTGATTTTTTTTCCTTCCTTGTTTTCTCATACCTCCATTCATTCTCTTCTCCTTTTCTAAAGGATTTTGCTGTCATTAATGTCCTTTAATGTCATTAGTTACTCTATGTGGGCAAATGCAGTGTTACTTTAAGAGAGAGTGTTGACTGACCCACATTTAGTTTTCTCAGTCAAGCTAAGACCATTAATTAGACTTTGCTGGTCTTACATGTGGTAGAAAACAGATCATTCTTGAAAGAATGTTATGGTTTGTGCTCATCTAGGTTGTCCAACAAATAGTCTTCTTGCATTTGCTGCTATGGTCTCTCTATCTTTTTGAATATAAGAATTAAAATCTGAGTTAATTTTATTGCTGGTGTTCAAGGCTGGCTTGCCTATTAAGTAGGGTCATGCAATGTTGGATGTTTCCTTTTTCCATCAGATATTCTGCTAATGTTTCTGGAGCAACTGGTGTAAACATTTTGTGGGAGAACAGGCCTCCTCAGGAATTTCTTATCAGTAATCCCTTGCTGTAAATATGGATTCTGTTTGTGATAATTTGACATGCACAGCCTTTGAAAGGCTTTAGTCTGGAGCCATCCTTGCTCTTTGGAATGACACTGGTAGCAGTCCATCATGCTAAGAGTAACCCAGCTTAGAAATTATTTATACAGTGGTTTCAGTGTAAATTTGGTTCAGCATTGTCCTAAAATTTTGTAAAGTTATATGCCTGTAACATGTGTCATCTTTTTGTGGAAAAAATGGCATATTATCCTTTGACACAGCAGTGCAAGAAGGCTCACCAATAGCTTATTGATCTTTCCAACTTAAAATACATTTTTCACTCTCAAGTTATTACATATAAGTAGTCGAATTTCTTTCTACTCTGCCCCACTTGAATACTTAAGCTGCTTTGTGTCTGCAGAATTATCTGAGTTGTTTTCTTGCTGTTTAGTGGTACATGGTTACCATAGTGCACATCTATAACCGCTGGAAGAACAGTGAACTTCGCTGTTATGTCAATGGGGAACTGGCATCTTATGGAGAAATAACATGGTTTGTCAACACCAGTGATGTAAGTAATCCCTGAACACTAATACCTGTAGCTGGTCATCTTGATGGACTATATAGATATTCTTTGCCTCTGTTTTATGCATTTTTAAAAGAAATTGAAATAAAAAGAGTAATTTTTTGATAGGAGTAAATTGTGCTTTTATACATCTCAGAATTTAAATTTTTTTTCTGCTCAGATTGTCAAATACGTGTTTATGCAAGAATATCCCCTGATAAAAATGTGTATTTTTTGTGTAATTTGTTTGTATAGCACAGATTAAATGCTGTTACTGGGATCTGTTTCATTTTCAGACGTTTGACAAATGTTTCCTGGGCTCTTCAGAAACAGCAGATGCCAATCGAGTGTTTTGTGGGCAAATGACATCTGTTTACCTTTTTAGTGAGGCTCTCAATGCTGCTCAGATCTTTGCCATTTATCAGCTTGGTCTGGGGTATAAGGTATGTTAGAATTGACTATTAAACGTTTAACTCTGCTAAGACTATGGTATGTTTCAGGAATGTTGTGACATTGTAACATACCTAAACTCTTTCATGTCTCTTCTGTAAGCCAAACTAGAAGGAAGCTTTGATTCATTTATTTAATTTCTTGTAAAATAAAAAGAATGACATTCCTGTTTGCTTCTCAAAAATTCCTTGTTGGTGGTTGGGGGAGGGAGAACACCCCTGTTATCTCTGACTAGGTTGACTCTTTCACTGAGGCTGAAGACTTTAGGTCAAGTGTGTTGTATTTGTTTTAGAAATGTAGCTGTATAGTTGCTTGTGCTAGTCAGGTTTTTTTAATGTGTGAAGTTAGTGCTGAGGATTAGTTTCGTTGCAATGATTTATTATATGTTTTGTCTTAGCCTGAGGGGCACTAATTGAAGACTGTTATTCCGTAGCAGCTGTGCAAACATGAGCTAAAAAAGATGGTTCCTATTCTATGTGTTTCTCAATTATTAGTTCCTTCTGAGTGAGCATTGCTGACAGTCATGCTGTTCCCAAGCTCATGTGTTGTTTCTTTTATGTTACCCACCATTTTGCTATGACACTTCAGGGGCCAGAAAAATTCTGCAGTTGAATTCTGTAGAATTGACTTTGAGCCAATGTTCTTAGTGAGCCCCCTTCTTTATTACACACTACTAGATTAAAGAAGCAAGGTTTTACTCATTTTTTGACAATAGTTATGTTCTGAACTATGTCTTCAGTGTCTGTAATCTAATTTGTTTCTTCTTTCTTTCCTCAACCCTGCTTCCCAATCCAGGGAACATTCAAGTTCAAGGCAGAAAGTGATCTCTTCCTTGATGAACATCACAAATTGTTGCTGTATGATGGCAAACTGTCCAGTGCTATTGCTTTTATGTACAACCCAAGGGCTACAGATGCACAGCTGTGTCTAGAGTCATCCCCTAAGGACAACCCTTCTATTTTTGTTCATTCACCACATGCCCTCATGCTGCAGGTATATAAGCATTTTCATAGATTTGGAGGATACAAATGATTTCTGTTTGAAAACCCATAAACATCTTTTAGAGGGATTTGGAGCAGATAGGGAATTGCATATAGGTTGGTTTTTTGGGGGGCTGTCTCTCCTGTTACCTCCCCTGTTTCTTGAACTAAAGAATTCCTAGAAAAAGATTTGTTCTGTGGAAAATTACAACCTAAAAAATGTCAGTATTGCAAAGGCTGTGTTGGCTTTAAAAAACCCACCCCCTTCTTCCTCATTTCTGACATGTTCCCTCCCCTACAGATGTTACCTGTTACCTGTCCTTTGCCCTGTCATTAGGAAATCTTTTCTTCCCTGTGTTTTGAATGCCTACATCCAGTAAATTGTCAGAAACTCTTCATGTGTTCTGTTCTAGAGTTTCTCTATTACTAGAGAGTTATTTTAGAATTTGCAGGCCAAATCCTGTAAGTTCATCTGAGGACCTACACTGTGGGCTGTATCTAGAGCAGCAGGTCAGGCAGACTGGGTGTTCAGTGTGACTGTGGCAGCCGGTTTGTTGTTCTTGCTGTTTCTTTTTATTTGGTAATAACACTGTTTTTATATTGAAGAAAGTAAAAACTAGTTTTAACAAACTCTTTGACGGTTTCTGGAGGAAGTTTCAATGTTTCTCATTTCTTCTTTGGCAGGATGTGAAAGCAGTCTTAACACATTCTATCCAAAGTGCCCTACACTCCATTGGGGGAGTGCAGGTGCTTTTCCCTCTCTTTGCACAGTTGGATTACAGGCAATATTCAACGGACCACATTGACACCACTGTTTGGTGAGTGCATGGGTGTCATGTGTCCTGTTCTTTTTGGTTCTTTTTAAGGAAAGGAATGTACCCATTGCTTTATTAAATGGCATAGTGGTTTGCATTGTCTTGTGTGACAGGGAGTTATATCTAACAGCAGGAAGGTGCCTTGTTACAGGCAGGACCTCAAAGTGACCTGCTTGTTTGCACCAAATGTTCTATGAAAGTCCACACAGAATCAAAATTTACACTTATTTTATACTTCAGGTTTTTTGTATAGCAGGATTACTGATGATTCTCTTGAGCTTATTCCTGTTATGAAGAAATTTCACTGGGGAAAGCTTGAAGAGAAACTCCAGAAAGGATAAATTTTTCAGCTACATGAAGTCATTCCTTGTATTTTCTTTTAAATATTTTGTTTTAACCTTCAGACTTCATGGAAGATACTGTTATTAGTGTTACTGCCAGGCTTTTCATGTGGTTAGAGCTCTGTTTTAAGTCTATCCAACTTCTGAACAACTAGATAGAGAAGCTGGTGAAGGTTCTAAAGAGTAGTAGCAATAGCCAAGGGATTGCTTTTTAGAATTGTGGTGTAGTTTACTCTGTTTCATTGCCATTGTAGTCTCACGGCTGTTTAAGATGATCTGTATCCATATTGTTGCTAAGAAGGAGTGGTCACAATGTTCCTTCAGTCTATTTGCATATGCCTGGGAGTCTTCTGAGCTGGCTCAGACTTGGGCATCTGTGTCATAAGTCAGGGATTTGATTTAGGTGCCAACTGACCCAGCAACAGAGAGGTCCTCAGCTGGCTGAGGTCATGATCCATGGGCATTAGTGCTGTGATGTCAGGGGCAGGGCAGGAACAGTCTTCTGGCAGCAGCACAGGGTTGAATTAGTTTGAATCAATAGAAAAGCTGTGCCTGGAAAAATATCTGCTGATCTCACATCCATAGGAAGCAGAATGGTGTTTGTTACTGATCTTGCAGAAGTTTGTAAGTGGAATACAAAGCAGAGAGACATACAAGTTTAACTGTTGCCCTTCGCTATTGCACCATTATCTCTGAATCCAGAATTCCAAGTTAGAAGAACATTAATAAAAAGCAAGAAGTTACAGCTTTCAAAATTTAGTCTTGCCTTCTGTTTTAAGGGTTCTGATATGAGCATTTATGTAACACATTAAATGTATATCTCTGGTAGGTATGATGGAAGTATTAATTTGGAAATACTTCTGTCTTGTTGTAAATGTTTAGAGCATTTTTCCTTACTGAACCATGTTTTCCAGTTCTACTTTATTGGCATTCATTATGGAGTTGTTGAAGAACTCTATTGCTATGCAAGAACAGATGCTTTCCTGTAAAGGCTTCCTTGTGATAGGATATAGCCTAGAAAAGGTAAAGTAAATATTTCTTGATGTCTTACATGGGTGTTGAACATTTGTGAGTGAAATACTTCTCCTAGACTGTTGCAGGACTCTCCTTAAGCAGCTCTTCTTTTACAGTCTTCCAAAGCCCATGTGACCCGAGCTGTTCTGGAACTTTGCCTTGCCTTTTCCAAATACCTGAGCAACTTACACAATGGGGTACCCTTGCTGAAGCAGCTGTGTGACCATGTTCTCCTTAACCCTGCAATATGGATTCATATCCCAGCACAGGTAACAGTGCTCATCCTTATAAATATGATACTTACTGATTTGAGACTGTTGAAACTAAGCCTGGACTCCCAGGGTTGCAAGTCTTTGCTCCCCAGCATACAGGAATTGTTTGCAGACTCTGCTTTTTTGCATGTAGCTGTCAAGTTGTGTAGACTCCCAGAGGTTTCAGGGAGTTTGGAAACCTGCAGTGTTCTGCAGAAGAGAGCTGTAAGTAAATTCTGCAGTCCCTGACCCAGACTGAGAGGGAATTTTCTATGGTCTAGTTGGCAAAAACTCAGCAATTTTTAAGAGCAATTTATTGTGGTGTCTGATTTGAATTCTTCATTAAAAATGACAGCTGTGTTTTTGTGTTTTAGTGAATCTGTGTTCTCTGAGTGAACAACTTTGATCAAGGCTCGCCAGTTGGTTCTACTTGAAACCTTCTTACCAGCACTCTATAGTTTTAGAAATATAATGAAATTTTTCATCAGTTTGTAAGAGTTTTAAGAGACTTGTAATTGGGCTATGCAGAGAAAACCTATTTCTTTAAGACATTTTAATAGATGAAATTTAAGAATTCGTTTTTCTGACATGCTGCAATTTGAGTGTAATGATTTTTGATCTCCTGATTGGGTGTTTTAGGTGCAGCTGACCCTGTACACGTACCTGTCTACTGAGTTCATTGCCACTGTTAACATATATGGTGCAATCCGGCGGGTTGGGACAGTTCTTTTGGTCATGCACACCCTTAAGTATTATTACTGGGTAGTGAACCCTCAGGATCGCAGTGGTATAACTCCCAAGGGCATAGGTATGTATGGACATTAATTTTTACTCTCACCATCTGATGTTTATTTTTAAAAAGTCTTGTATACAGTGTATAGAATAGAACTGTAAATGTTGCAGAAATAATTTCCATAATAAGAAATTTAGAACAGGTGTTTAGTACTTGTCATTGTCATGAAACACAGAATAAAAATATTCATTGTAAAGAAAAAAGAAGGAATTGCTGCTTGACTAAGAAATCCAGTACTCTGGGAGGAACTGGGAGATCTGAAGCGTTCACCAGCGTAACATAAACACTGCAGATGGAGCTGGCACAGATAAGGGAATTAATGCTGTTTGGGAGTATGACTTTACAACTTTTCTCATTGTTGTTCTGTGTTTTATGGGGTTGGGAACACAGCCTTGACAAAAGGAGAATAACTTGTATCTCTACTGTCTTCTGGAATAAAAGGCTCTGAAATTTCAGAGGGAGAAGCAGGTGGTGAAAGAGCTACATATGCTCGCAGTGAGTGCTCCTCAAATGTGTCTGACTTCCTGCCACCAACTTCTTGAAGTGGCCAGCCCTTCCTGTTGGAGGGTTGTAAAGATTGTTTTGTGGTATTTTGCATCCTTTAAGAAGCAAAACATGTGTTGTTTTCTCCTTTCTTTTAAGTGAAGACATGGATTTACTTAGTTTCTGAACTGATTTATTGAGCCTGAGGCAAGTGTACATGCAGGATAGTCTTAGTAATGCAGTTTATTGGCTTATTTTGACTATTTGACTACTTTCAGTTTATATTGAAAATAAGTGTTCTTAAACCAAATATGCCTGTAGGGCTGCACTTTTTAAAACCAGACTCATATGATCACTTCCATTTGTGAGTTGATTTGCTTTTCTGTTATACTAAGATCATAAGAAGTGGGAACCTATAAAGATATCCCCAGAAATGCATTTGTGACAGTTCATTTGCTTTCTGTATGAAAACTTTTACTTGACTTTGACATTTGGTCGCACCTGTTTTCTTAACCTTGCCTCTCCTGGGAACTACTCAGTGTTTGAGTATTTAAAATGTCTCAGTGAAAGTCTGATTCACACAGCAGTGGCAGAAGCCAGTCCTTTGGACTTGGAGTTAACAAATTAACGCGTGTCTTTCAAAGTAATTTTTATACATAGCATTGATATTTGTGTATATGGGCAGTGTATAACAATGGCATGTAGCTCTTCCTTTGAGCTTTAGCAGAACTGGGCTGTCCAGAGAGGTGGTGGATTCACCAGCCCTGGAGGTTTTTATACTGATTTTGGACATGGCACTGAGGGCCATGATCTAGTAAATGGACTGGAGTTGGAGCAAGGGTTGGACTTGATGATCTTGGAGGTCTTTTCCAACCCAATCCGTTCTATGATTCTATGATTGAACTTTAAAAAGAGCTGTAAACTGTGAAGATTTGAAATCTGGAAATTCTGATGTTCAGTTTTCATATCAGTCTTATTCCTTGCATGAAGTTCGTTCAGAACACTGCAAGGAAGTGGTTAAATTGTTAGAAGAATATAGAGGGGTTTAGAAAACTGTATTTAATAAAAGCCTTATTAGAACCTCACTGATTGGGCATTCTGCTAATGAAAGGTGATAAAATGTAGTACTGTTCTTTCTGTCTGAAATAGAGGGAAGATGACTTTACTCAGAATTGTGCCTTCTTCCCCCAGCAAATGCCTTTCATTTTTCTTTCTGTGCAAATGCATTCTATGCCAATAACAACTGTTAATTTGTATTTCATATACCTACATTTCTTTTGCAGATGGTCCACGGCCTACTCAAAAGGAGATTTTATCCCTGCGAGCATTTTTGTTGATGTTTATTAAACAGCTAGTGATGAAGGTGGGATAGCTTTAAATTATGATAGGATATTTTCCTTTCGTAAAGAAATTCTTTAAGCATGTGGAATTTTTGAGTTTTATTTTATTTTCACAAAAAATACTTCAAGGCATGTACCTGGCATAGATGCCATAACTTATTGATATTTCATCAAAGTTTTTAGCAACTGAAGATGGGATTCTGCAGTGGAAAATAAGAAGCAAAAGCAGATGTAGACATGACCAACAGGCTTATAATTAAACTTCAGGTCTACTTCTGAATGCTTTTTGCTACCTTAATTCTTCTATTATAGGAAACTCTCAGATCAAATTGACTGTATCAATTAATATGTGTTACTCTATAAACTATATTGCTATTTATCTTATTTTCATGCCTGTTTTGAACTTGTCTTAAAGTAGTTTTATGGCATTCAATGGGTGCTTTTGGGGACAGGGAAAAAGTTACCTTCCAACTATGAAGCTATTGTAGTATCAAGTGAAAAGAAATTTACTTTGTGGTACTTGCTGTGTTACATAATCATTGCTTGCAATAATGCTTCTTTTGGGAACAGCACTTTTGTGCTCAAAAGATGATCTTTAAAACCTTTCTGTTTTTAAAGGACTATGGAATAAAAGAAGATGAATTGCAGGCTATCCTCAATTACCTGCTCACCATACATGAGGTAATTTTTAATTTGGGGGATGTGTGTGTGAGGAGGGATGTGCTACTGCTGTTTGTCACCCCCAAATACGTGAATATTTTCAAATATAACCTCCTTTATGCCACAAGATGGCTCTGCAGAGGAGGTAACAAACCTTGTCCAGTTCTTTAGTGTGCTGATCTGCCAATATTCTTGCAATGATTTAAGCACTATGTTCAATGTTAGATTGAAGTTCTTTAAGCCAGATAGTCAAAATGGTTTCTCATGTTGTTCTGCAAACCAATTTACCAAGCAGAAAAACAGATGGAGAGACTGACTTAAAAAAAAAAAAAAAGAGTCAAAACCTTGGTTTTGGCTGTCTGAGTAATATTTGCTTTGTTTTGTTTTTCTCTCGTTTTTATTTTGCTTCTTAAATAAAGCAGTAAAATTGAAAACATGCATTAAAAAATAAAGATGTATGTTAATGACATCTAAGAGAAGCATATAAACTTAATTGGGAGAAAATGTTGGTTACCACTGATACATCTGCATCTTCATATTTTAGCACCAGGAAAAGGCACTTTATGCCAGATGCAACATCAAAGACGGGGGAAATGGGGACATAAATCTAACTGATCTCATCTCTGTAAGGGTGCTTGAAATGGGTAAAATAAGGAATTAATTGAACTTCATTTCAAGCAGTATGGATTTTTTTCTTTTTTTTTCTTTTTTTTTTGACACCTATATTTTCCTTTTATTCTCTGTGCTGGTTACTACTACTTTGTAGTGCCATGTAAGTCATTCTACTTTATGTGGAGAAGTAAAAAATAAGACTCTTGGTTACATCTAAGAGTGAACAGAAATAGCAGAAGCCTTTTATGGTCTTCAAATGAGGGTGTGATGTTTTAAATATCTTAGTAGTTTGTATATTCAAGTCTAAAAGATCCATTAATGCTGAATCTTGCACAATTAGGTTTCTAACTGTGAATTCAGAAAAACATCAACAAAAAAGAAGTAAAACTCAACCTTCTCATAGGGCTCATTCATCAGTGATAGCATCTGTAATTTAAGCTAATAATAGCATAGGGTGAACAGAGTAGTTCAGAGGGTGTGCAAATGGTTTTCAAATAAAGAAAAATCAGAGTATTTGTTCAAAAATATTGGACAGTGGTTTTTTTGTGGACTTTTATCTTTGTGCCTTTTCTTTGTTTTAAAATGAGCTTTTGTTTTAATACCACAAAGAATGGGAAAAGACAGATACATTTTGGGAAAAGACAGATACATTTTGCTGCTACTTTGGTTATTTTTGGTTACAATGAACTTGGAACAAATTAATGAACTTTAGTTTGAGGTACTTTAAAAGTATGGAAAACTTACCTGAGCCAGTTTGAATTGCCCATTGTAATGTTGTCTGTGGCAGGTGGTGGTACTTTTTTTTCCTGGTTTGAGCATTTATTTTTTCATTGAACACCACCCTGTGCCCCAGAAAATGTGCAGCAGTTGATTTGTAGCTCCTGTGCAGTGAAGGGCTGGGAAATACACATGCAAATATCCATTCCCTGTCGCAGTTTACATCCCAGACACAGATGTATCACTTTTCACCCTAAGAAAATGAAGTGTATTTTTTGTTACATTTTTTTTCTGCACTTGCCTTTCAGATCTATAGCTTTTTTGATCCTGGTCTAATTGATTTGGTCCTTAGTTTCCTGTTGCTCTTCACATAATTTTGAAGTATTTTGTAGTGCTTTTTTTAGCTAAAACTGTTTTAGCATGCATGCATTTTGAATTCAAATTTGTAACTTTTATTCAACAGGATGACAATCTAATGGATGTCTTGCAATTGCTTGTTGCTCTGATGTCAGAGCATCCCAGTTCTATGATCCCTGCATTTGATCAGAGGAATGGATTACAGTAAGTTGGAATTTTTTAAGTGGGGAAAAAGGAAAACAGTATTTTGACCGTCCTTGTTGCTTGTGAGAATTCCCATGAAATCTGAAAGGTCCTCATCAGTGTACGTGTTGCAATCTCAGGCTCGGCATCTTGGGTAGATTTTTTGAGTCCAGGTGTTCATTTTGACAAGAGGTGGTGTTGGATTTATTATCCATGAGGTGTGTTTGTTAATGTTTCCAAGCTGTCAGTCACACTGAAGCAGGTAGTGATCCTTTTCACTTACTCTTAAACAGTGATGTCTTCATCTATCAGTGCTTAGTCTTCAGCCTCCAATTCTTACATATGTTTTAGAACTGAAAGGGGGCTGACAAAAATTGTTGTCTTCTGATCTTTGTTAGTTTTCTTTCCTTTTTTTTCCCTATGGGACTTTTGCAGAGGAAACATTTTATTTGTTTCAATTCAGCACTTTGTGCTATGCATTATTTGCAATCTTTTTCCCAACAAACAGAAAAACAGTGTTTAATACTATTGTAAGAGAAAAGTAAGGAAATTAGGAAATTCTACCAGCAGTAAAAGCACAAGAGAAAATCTGCTAGAGGGGCAAGTTATGACTGATTTTGTGTTGTGGCTTTCAGATTGTGGTCACAGTATTGGACTTTTCTAGTTTAAAATAAACCTGCCTGGACATAGTGAAGAAAAGTTGGGACAGGCAAACAAATGTAAGAACTATTCCTAGGAGGAGATGTGGAGTAGTAATTCTCTTACTGTGTAAAGGCAGAGTCTGGTTTTCTACATTCAGTTGCACGTATTGGTTAACCTCTATTTTATACTTACATTTTTTTCAGTTGTCCTTTCTTAAAAGACTGCATTCAGGCATGTTAATAATTGTTTTCTCCCCTTTTAGTGCTAGCTTGATTTCTATTTTTTTTAGCCTGTCATCCTGAGATTTGACCTCATTTGTATGGTAACATATTATGTCTGGGAAACTAATCAAAACTCTAAAAGTATTTGAATGTCATTTGGTTTTATTTAACAACTAGCAGTAGATGTTTTCTTTTTTTATTAACAAGTATATGAGCAAGTCAGTCTGAATAGCGAGTCCTCAGCTAGAAATCACTATTTCTGTCTCATTTGCTACAGTCCTTGCTCCTGTGTTGTCTCCAGCCACCTAATGGATTGTTTCTATGCTTCTTGATACATCTGCTTTTGCAATTAAGACACCATATTCTTGACATTTAAAAATGATTTTACACATCTTTACAAATATTTGATGTTCTTTCAAAATTACAAATTTGAAAGTAACCAGTCCATAAAAAAATGTAATAAGGAATTCATTTTTTCCTATGCCAATAGTGTTCTGATAAGCAGAGAAATGGATTACATTGCTTGAATGAAAGTGCATCGTAGGCTTGCTAAGTTGTTTCCTTCTGTATCTGCTGTGGTTGCAGCTTTCTCCAGGTTATTTGTTATAGATGGCTGTTTTTTAATCACCCTTAGGTTTTGCCTTTAATTCTGGTATAGAACTAAAACTTTTATTGGTCTTACTTCAGATGTTCTATTATTTTTAAGTATATAGAAGGGAAGGGATAGAGCTAGTGATGAGAGCTCAGTTAGGCCTAAAATCTTGAAGTCCTTTGACTTCCAGTCCAGGTGGCCAAGAAGGCCAATGGGATCCTGGCCTGGATCAAAAATAGCATGGCCAGCAGGCCCAGGGCAGTGATCCTTCCCCTGGACTCTGCGTTGGTGAGGCCACACCTTGAGTGTTGTGTTCAGTTCTGGGCCCCTCAGTTCAGGAAGGATATTGAGGGGCTGGAGCGGGTCCAGAGAAGAGCAACGAGGCTGGTGAAGGGACTGGAGCACAAGTGCTGTGGGGAGAGGCTGAGGGAGCTGGGGGTGTTTAGCCTGGAGAAGAGGAGGCTGAGAGGTGACCTCAGCACTGTCTAGAACTACCTGAAGGGAAGTTGTAGCCAGGTGGGGGTTGGTCTCTTCTCCCAGGCACTCAGCAATAGGACAAGGGGGCACGGGCTCAAGCTCTGCCAGGGGAAATTGAAGTTGGAGATCAGAAAAAAATTCTTTGCAGAGAGAGTCATCAGGCATTGGAATGGGCTGCCCAGAGAGGTGGTGGATTCCCCATCCCTGGAGGTTTTTAAAGTGAGACTGGACGTGGCACTGAGTGCCATGATCTGGTAAATGGCCTGGAGCTGGACCAAGGGTTGGACTTGATGATCTCAGAGGTCTTTTCCAACTCAATCGATTGTATGATTCTATGAACTCCTTATTAGGCTGATGTAAAATATTGTAAAATGGAATCTTTTTGGAAAGTCTCAGGGATTTTTTGCTAGGTAGTACTTTTTCCTTCCCCTAGTAAAGTGATTTGAATTAAAAAAAAATAAATTATCAGAACATATTCACAGTAAAAAGTGAGTTCTGTGCCTTCTGTTCCAACATGATTTCATAGAGTGTTAGGAAATTAATATTTTTTTTCAGAAAGAGCTTAGTAGTCCATGTAGGTATAAGCTAAATCATATCTCACAAGATCCAAGGTCTGCTGAATACTGTGAACCACAGACCAACTGAAATCAGACAGGGACATGGTCATAAGCACTTTACTTTCTAAAATATCTCACTTATGAATACAGTTAGATGTCTTATGTTTTTGTGGGAGATTTACAGGAATCAAAACCTTGTATTTGTTATTTTTCACATTGATAGAAGGCCAATATTAGAATTATTTTACTGTGTAAATAGACTTCCATTAATAAAAGAGTTATACCCAAGCAATTGCTGACTTAGTTTTTGGGGTAGAGTATCAGATTAAGGCAGTTCTCACTGTAGGAGCTGCAGAAGCTTTTCACAGCATGTTTTAGGTATTCATACTTGGGAAATACTCAAATTTGATATAATGTGATATCACAAACTATTGTGCTGTTAACAGAAATGTCATGCTGATTTTTTAAATCTTATTAATGGTTTTTTAAATTAGGCTCAGATAAAATTTACTTGTGTCTACTGCAACTGCAGTTGATTTTCATTCCAAAAATTGCTATATATTTCAATTCAGGAAGCCTTGTGTTTTCTCCACTTAGGGTTGTCTACAAGCTTTTAGCATCACAAAGTGAAGGCATCAGAGTGCAAGCTCTGAAAGTGATGGGATATTTCTTAAAGCATCTTGCTCCAAAGTAAGTACTGATTTAGATCTTAAGACTAATCCTTCCCCCAAAAGAAGGGAAAATGTTTGGTTGTGACACATAAATGCTATATATTATTTTGTCTGTGTAGTGTTTAATGTGTGTGTATGGACATGTTTGTAAAAGGAAGAAGGTTATAGTGGAGGTTAATGACTAAATAGGCTTCACAAAACAGCAGCTGCTGTTCTTCAAGTATGCTTTTATTTATTTGTGGATATATTTCTGATGTGGTGGAATGACTTGTTATTGGCAACTAGTGTCCAGGAATTAGCACTTCTGTACCAGGTTCCTTTAGTAGTTACTTGCAGTGTGGCTTCCTGCTTTTTAAAGTGTCCTTTTCCACTGAAATCCATAGCAGGAATTGGGGCTGGTGAGGTTGAACCCCATGTTACTGACTGAGAGCTGGATTTATTATGTCTCAACTTGACTGCAATGAAGATAACTTCTGAGATTGCTGTCCATGGTTGCATTTTTGAGTGAAATGAGGACAAAGATGCCCTTTCCTTAGTTTTTATCAAGAAATCCCCAAGGTTGTGTTTCAGCATTTTGGGCCCATGGGGGAGTGGATGTCATTTGTGGAAGAAAGCTGTCTCCTGGGAATATGTCCTTTCAGAATCTGAATCCTTGACCTTTTCCTTAACCAAAAGCGAAAGATTTAAGGAATAAAGGAGAAAAATATGTTTCCAGTGATTTTGTGTTTCCTGAGGCACACTTCTTAAACTTTTTTCTCTCCTAAAGCAAGTTGAATTCATAAGTTTATTTTATCTCTCTCTGCTATTTTAGGAGAAAAGCTGAAGTCATGCTTGGCCATGGATTGTTCTCTTTGTTGGCGGAAAGGCTGATGCTTCAGACAAGCTTATTCACCATGACCACATACAATGTCCTATTTGAGGTAGTAATACACTGTAGTTAAGATCCAATCTTCCTAATTACTTGTAAGACATTGTTAGAAAATTACTTACATATTTGTGCTGATATGTTCCAGATGACATTAAACCATAGTGTGATGCAGCTGAGTGGTGCTTTTCCCCCCCAAAGCTCACTGCTTGAGATCTTCCCTCAACCCCCTTAGCTTGGTTATGCTCATTATGAACAATTCTAGATAATGAGTAACCTGTGTGTCTCAAGCAGATGCCCATAATTTTATTATGGCAGTGATCTTGCCTTATGATAATTGTTTTGGTTAGGTTCAGGTTTATCTTCCAGTGTGTTTTAAATAGCAGTATGCACTTGAGAGAAGACTAAAACCCCCCACATTTTAGAGTTTCAGGAACAGGACAAAATAGATTTTCAAGCAAGATAGTGAGTGGGGTTTGTTTTGAATGATTTTTAGGATGATAGTGAAATAATGGTTGCCTGTATCCAACTGTTTTTCAGTAAGATGTCTTTATGAACGTTGATATGGCATCTTTTTCTTTCTTGCTAGATTCTGACTGAACAGATTTGCACTCAAGTGATACATAAACAACATCCTGACCCAGATTCTACAGTGAAGATACAAAATCCACGTAAGAACGATGCACATTTTGAAGTGTTACCTTAAGAAAACTCTGCTTTAAAAAAAAAAACCACTAGTGAAAAGCTTATTAATTACATCACCAGTCTTGTTTCTGATCTCAGTTTTACATTTTCTTTCATACTAAAAGAAAGAGTATGTGTATTTTTAGGAAGTATGTATCTGTAGCTTTTTAAAAGACATTTTGTACGTCTAAATGTGTATGTAGTTCATACCTCAGCCTTTTTGGCTGTGCAGTCGTGTTATGAAATGGTTTGTCAAGACTTGCATGCACAGGATGCTTCGATTTAATGCATGTTAAGGTTCCAGCAAAATTCTGATTGCATTATTTAGTAATGTCAGACTAAATTACCTGAAATAGGGAAACAGCTTTCATCTTAAATTACATTCAGTATGACAGTGCTAGATGGAAAATAGGAGAAAGGTATCTGCTCACTGTTTTGGTTAGATTGCTTCATGGGAAGTATCTTGATACAAAACTTTAGATGTCTTTTTAACTAAGAGAAAATACTGATCTTTCATGAGTTATATACATTATTAATATGCTCTGTAGAGAATACAATAGACTTGTGATAGATTTGGAAGTTTATTTTTTTCTGGATAAATAATAGATTTTTCACTTTCTTACCTACAGTGTCATTAGACGTAGGTCATGGTTGTGGGTTGCTTCATGTGGAAAGTAGGGGAAGAGAAAGGAAAGCCAAGCAGATGCAGAGAAGAAATCTGATTGCATTATGCCATTTGGCTTCTGGTAAATCTGTATGAAGCAAGAGTTACCTGTAGATTTTTGAAGTTGGCAGTCACTGCTGTGGTTAGTATGGAACATTTGGAGTCTGAGTGATGAGTCTGGAACTGTCTAGGTCTAGTAGGAAGAGTGACTTGTAGAGTACCTTTTTAAGATGACTGTTAATACTATGAAATAAGGAATTTTTCCTTAGACGAGTTGTTCAGGATGGACTGAAACTGTCACAGTGACTGTGTTCAAATTGCACCCTAATATAAAAGTTTACTTATTTTAAAGTAACAAGAACAGTGACTCCCCCACTGCTTCAAAAAGTGCAGTGTACCTATGTTTTTTACTGTCTCCTAAAAATACAGAAAACATTGTGATCATAAGAGGTAAAAATTTTTTATCAGGAAAGTTTTTTATAACAAGCTGTTAAGTATAATTGGAAGTTGGTCACGTTCTTTGAAAAGTCAGTAGTACTAAGGTAGAACAAAATTACACATTTTTCTCATATGTTATTTTCAAAAGAATGCTTTCTTTTTATGTGATCTTCCTTTAAAAAATGATTCTGTCAGATTCTGAGAGCTTGTCAGTTGTCCTGCAGAAACAGAAACATTTGTGTTGCTTAAACATGGTAATTCAGAAATAGTTCAGAGTAATTAAGCTTGGATTCTGTTTTCTTCAGCTGTTAGATGTGCAAATCCCCCTGATGGGAATAGGTTTGAGGGGCCTTGGAAGATGGGATTTGTGTTACTTAACCCTTCTACTCAAATAGAGATGTGCTTTTTCTGAGTATAAAACTATTTTATGTGGTGTTGCTGTTCATGCACAAACACTGTTGGAAGAGGCCTTGTGTTTTATGCTGCTCTTAGTACTAATATATTGTTACTCCTGAACTGTTTTACAGAGATTTTGAAGGTTATTGCAATCCTGATACGTAATTCTCCACAGTGCCCAGAAACTCTGGAGGTTCGTCGAGCCTTTCTCTCAGATATGATTAAACTTTTTAATAACAGCAGAGAAAATAGGAGGTAAGAAAGCTTGCTATGTGCACAACTGTACAAAATAAGTAACTAAGGCTCTTACTAAATTAAACTCATTAAGCAAATACAGCTTCATTGCTGTTCAGCAAATTCTATACTCTAATAGAGTCCTCAGTATGTAAAATTAGAGAAGCTTGCACATAGCAATGTTTTAAAGCATGTTGAGTTCCTGACTTAGCTGATGGATATACTTCTAAGATCTGTTTTAAAATGTGATTTAACACCATGTGTGTGTTTTGCAGGAGTTTGTTGCAGTGCTCTGTGTGGCAGGAGTGGATGCTTTCTCTTTGCTGTTTCAATCCCAAGACTTCTGAGGAGCAGAAGATAACTGAGATGGTGTACACCATATTTCGGATTTTGCTCTACCATGCCATCAAGTACGAGTGGGGTGGCTGGCGTGTTTGGGTGGATACCCTGTCCATCACACACTCAAAGGTGAGTGCTGGATATAGCTGGGAAACTCTGTTATGCCATGTAATTGGATTTAGAGCCTTCAAGTGCTGTATCATAAAGTGGCACAGTCTGGAAGTGAAGGTCAGTAGTTAAATGAAAGACCTGTGTTTTTATCTGTTACCACACATAAGTACAGAATAGATGATAATTAAATGTTGTTGTTTTAACTCAAAGAGGTTTTTTGTTGTTGTTGCTCAAATTGGATGGTATTAGTTTATTCTGATACCAAAAATGAGATAATGAAATTTCAGGAGCATTTCTGAAAAGTCATAGTGCTGGTTTTGCTTTTCAGTAACGGCAGGAACACAAGGTGGCGCACCATGTCTATTCATAGATAAAAATACGTTTCAGTGGCATCAAAAGGCTGTAAAACAAACGAGTAAAAAGCAAAGAAATTAGAGTTAAGACACATGCTTCAGCTGTTAAGCTGTCATGGAATACAGGGTGAGAACGCAAATCCTTGCAGTATGAATGAGACTATTACCCTTTGTTATTGTTTGTCTGATTTTTGTTGTTGTCACAACCAGAATTACATCATAAAAGTTATTGGTGGTTCTGTGAACAAAGTACGGTAGTATAAGAGGTATTTTTTACTATCCTATTCTGAACAAAAGAGAGAAGCCACTGTGGGCCTGGTAATTATTCTAGTTATCAGAAATATTTACTTAAGATAAATTAAATTATAGATTACCTATTTCTAAATATGAGCAACATAAGAATGTGAAAAGGACATCACTAAATCCTAAAGATCACTCTGTGATTCTAAGGAATTGTTAGCATTTCTGTGGTCCTTGATTTTGCATGAATTTTTTCCTCCAAAAAAATGAGTCTCTGCAGGCACCAATAACAGTTATTTTGCAGCTCTGTTTATTTATCATGTGCATGGCTCAATGGTGGATTATTGGGCAATGGGGAGACAAATGTAGAAATCTAGATATATATTAAAAGTGAGGGAAATAATTTCATTAAGCAGTCACTTTAGCAAAATGGAATTCAGGTGCAAGGCACCTAGGGCCAAATTTTAATCCTTGCAGAGACCACACTGTAGTTGTTGAAACATTCTTAATATTCTTTTGTGTCAGCTCTGCAGTCTTCAAAACCATTTGCCTCTTTTTTTCCCCCAAGCTGCAGAAGGTGTGGGTGGATTGTACAATGGAGCTGTAGCCAGAGTAAAGATCCCTAATGTACTTTTATAGAAACTGGCATAATTTAAAGCTTTTGTGTGATTGCTGGGGAACTGTCTCTGGAGAAAATGAAGTAGTGAATGAAGGAGGACCACCTTTCTAACTCTTACACAGAGCTGTGGTGTATTGAATTTAGAAATTATCTACCATGTTATCTTATAATCCCTAGTTCTATTCTTAGACTCTTTTTGTGAGATAATGTAGTGTCAGAAATCTCATTTAAACAGCATCTGTGTCAAAATGATTTTATGGATTTTTGGTCATTCTCTTCAGTGACTTAATGTGGCTAATCAATGGTCTGGAGTTCCTAGAGAAAGAAACCAAGATTTTATTGTGATGTTATGGCCAAATGTCAGGAAAAAAGAGAACACAATTTTAGAAAATACAAAAAACAAGCAATGCAGATAATGTGGGGTTTGTTTATTTATTTATACATTGAAAGCTGTGTGGTTTTGTGCAGTGCTGTAGTGAATGAGATGATGAACTTCATTCCTTGTGTTCCTCATTTTTGGTTCCTGGCAAAGTGAGGTACTCTGTGGTTGTGGAAGGAACTTCCTGTAAGTTTTCCCAAGTCTACCTTTGATGTTCTGGTCAGTACACAAGGTCTGTCTGTCCTTCCAGCCTTCTTCAGAGGAGGTGGAACAGTGACAGGGCTGGAAGGGTGTGAGTGTGGGCAGAGCGAGCAGCAGCGTGAGGGTGTGAGTTTGAAGGACTCTTGGAGGAGTTCAGTTTGGTTGGACATCAGTACTTGTATTATCCAGGTCCAGAAGCCTGAATGAAAGTGTTTGAATGACAAAAGCACCCAGAAACCAACTTGACAATAGTGATATGGACGATGATGCAATAATGAAAATTTTATTATACATTTTCCATTTGAAATTTTTTATAAGAAATACACCAATTTGTGCAGCTAGCCATATAAAACTAGATGATATTTCATACCTGTCTGTTAATTACATTAACATAAATTAGGGTAAATCACAAAAAAGGTCTTTGTGGTAAAACCTTGCCAATCACGTGAAAATGTCTTTATAAACAGATATATATCTAATTATAAGGAATTTTTAATCCCTCTAATTTTATTTATTTTAAGTAGTCTTGTATCCTGTTATACCACTATTGAGATTCATGGAGATTCACACATAACATAGTGTAGACATAATTCAGTGGGCAAATGGTTCAATACTAAGTGCATCTGAGATGTTTTGGATTTCTAGCATGCTTTCAAAGTAATGTGGGAATTATGGGAATAAGAATATTTCTTTAACATTGCTAAGAGAATAACCAATTTGTGTTTTTCTTATTTCATCTTTAATTGTATTGGGTTACTGCTTATTTTTCCTTTTTACAGCCCTCTGTGCCACTCTTGCCACTAATTTATAACACTGTTCTATGATAAAGAACTAGTACATAAAGGACTAGTGTTACAGAATTGGATAGGTTTTGCAGAGCTACACATCAAGATACATGCAGCTGCTATAAAAAGCCAAAGAAACTCAATTGCAATTTTATTGTCCAGTTTGATAGATTTCCTGCCACCTTTGTAGCAGGGAAGCTGTTTGTCACTGTAACCCTCTCCTCCAACAGCTGCACAACATTTTATAAGCAGCAGTGGCTTTTCCAGCATAATTGCACTACGTTGGCTTCCTTGCACTCGGAATTTAGAAGGTGTGTAGGTGTGTGGAACCTTTTAAAAGCCAAATTTCTTAGTATTACTCAGGTATTTTGCTCATCTCCGTATTATTTTTTGATGCTTTCCAGATTTTACCACAGTGTATACAAAGGTGGGTAATCTATTGCTTCTAGTTCAAAAAATATTAATGGGAAATTTAAATCGCAATCGCTGTTTGTTCTGACTGGCCAGTGCTAAATATATGAAAGCACCCAAGAACTTCTGTTCCTGAAAAATTGCAACCTTAGCTTTTATCTGTCTAGATATTATCTGTCTAGCTATGCTACTTTGTGGACAACTTGCCTTTTTAACCTTTCATCTTCCCCAAGTTTTAAAAGAATCTGATGATTTACACATTATCGTAAACTCCTAAATTACCTTAATCATAGAACCATAGAATCGATTGGGTTGGGAAAGACCTCCGAGATCATCAAGTCCAAGCCTTGGTCCAACTCCAGTCCATTTACCAGATCATGGCACTCAGTGCCACGGCCAATCTCAGTTTAAAAATCTCCAGGGATGGGGAATCCACCCCCTCTCTGGGCAGCCCATTCCAATGCCTGATTACTCTCTCTGTGAAGAATTTTTTTCTGATCTCCAACTTCAATTTCCCCTGGCAGAGCTTGAGCCCGTGCCCCCTTGTCCTATTGCTGAGTGCCTGGGAGAAGAGACCAACCCCCACCTGGCTACAACTTCCCTTCAGGTAGTTCTAGACAGTGAGGAGGTCACCTCTGAGCCTCCTCTTCTCCAGGCTAAACACTCCCAGCTCCCTCAGCCTCTCCCCATAGGACTTGTGCTCCAGTCCCTTCACCAGCCTTGTTGCTCTTCTCTGGACCCGCTCCAGCACCTCAATATCTTTCCTGAACTGAGGGGCCCAGAACTGAACACAATACTCAAGGTGTGGCCTCACCAATGCAGAGTACAGGGGAAGGATCACTGCCCTGGTCCTGCTGGCCACTCTATTTTTGATCCAGGCCAGGATCCCATTGGCCTTCTTGGCCACCTGGGCACAGTGTTGGCTCATGTTGAGCTTCCTGTCAATTAGTACCCCCAGGTCCCTTTCTGCCTGGCTGCTCTCCAGCCACTCTGTGCCCAGCCTGTAGCGCTGCATGGGGTTGTTGTGGCCAAAGTGCAGGACCCGGCACTTGGCCTTATTGAACTTCATCCCATTGCAATCAGCCCATCTCTCAAGTCTATCCAGATCCCTCTGCAGAGCCCTCCTGCCTTCCAGCAGGTCGACACTCCCTCCCAACTTGGTGTCATCAGCAAATTTGCTGATGATGGACTCAATCCCCTCATCTAAATCATCAGTAAAGATGTTAAACAGGACTGGACCCAACACAGACCCCTGGGGAACACTACTAGTGACTGGCCGCCAGCTGGATGCGGCTCCATTCACCAGCACTCTCTGGGCCCAGCCCTCCAGCCAGCTCCTAATCCAGGAGAGGGTACACTTGTCCAGGCCATGGGCTACCAGCTTTTCCAGGACTATATTATGGGAGACAGTGTCAAAGGCCTTGCTGAAGTCCAGATAGACCACATCCACAGCCTTCCCCTCATCCACCAGGTGGGTCACCTGATCATAAAAAGAGATCAGGTTCGTCAGACAGGACCTGCCCCTCCTAAACCCATGCTGGCTGGGTCTAATCCCTTGTATTTTAAATGCTTTAAACTACTTGGAACACTGCTTATTTCGGGCTCTTAAGTGTATTTTACCACTTAAAAGTCGATTCATGTTACCACATGATTCTGTTTAAGAAAATATATTCATGTGAAATCTGATTTTTAATTTTTTAGCAGCTCAGGAGATTTTCATTAAGACTCAGAAATGTTAATATGTGTAAGCTGCAGTTCTGTGGCTGTTCAAGTGTAAAGATTTTGTACACTGATCTGAATGAGAAGTATAATCTAGGAATGTTAGTAGTATGACTAAAGTATACAAGATATTTCTAAATAATTGTTAGATTTCAGTGAAAACAAGTACAGTAGTAATTAACATCGTCAGTGTTAAGTAAATGTATGTGTTCTTCTATGCCCTACTTGTTTAATTTGGGAGGGGGAAAAGACCCCAGAGGTGGACACATCATTTATGTGTGCTCTGTTTGCTGGATTTCCATCACTCTCTGCTGAGGGAGAACTGGCAAAAGCAGCAAAGATTAGGTGGTGGAGGAGTTAATATATGATGGCAATTAAAAAACTAATTTGCAAAGAAGTAAACATGACTCAGTAGTTTTGGAAGGTAAGAGGACATCAGAATCCAGAGTCCAGATCCCACTGGCTTTCATGAGTTACTGAGGACTTTGTTTTCACTCCCTGTCTTGAGAGCAGTAGGGTCTCCCACAGCAGGGATTTTTAGCTCTGGGGCATTTTGGAGGCTTCAGGTGTTCTTCAGCCCTCTGAAAACTGTGTCTGCATTGCCCTGAGGAGAAGCAGAGGTGGTACCCAGCCAAGAGGGGCACTACTGCAGTTTTTGGTTTTCAGTGTGCCATGCCCAGTGTATTAGTGAAGCAAAGCTGGGGGAGATGCAAATTAAGGATCACATGTGAAATGATTAAATATTATGTTCCTTCTTATGGTGTAAATAGATATTTTAAATAGATACTGCTTTTTCTTGGTAGAATGATTCTCAGAGGTGTCACCTGAGTTATGGAGAGCAGAAGGAACTTGGGGGCTGGAATGTGCAGTCTCCTTTAGAGCTGTGTGCCCTCCAGGACGTGTCCTGATGGTGCAGTCCATCACCTTTACTAGGTGTTTCCTTGTTACAGCTTCTTTTTTAGTATGAGAAGGTTTTTCTTTATCAAAACCTCTGGGGAGAGAAGAAAGTATTTTCATTGTTGGAAGTAGTCGGGAGGAGGGACGTGTAATACTGATGGACTCGTACACATCCAGTGTGTGTGGTTAATGGTGAGCTTCTCCATCTCATCATTCACTTAGCTTTGACTTGTTCAAACTGAAAGACAGATGTGAAAGTGGGACAGGAGTAGAGTGAGGAAGGTGAACTGAGAATTTATAAAACAGGATCAGCTGCACAGAAGCCTTGAAAGAAGAGTGCAGGAGAGATTTGTCACTGGTTGAGAAGTGCCAGAGCTCTGAAAAAGAAGAATTAAGGAAACATTTGCAGTGAAAAGAGCTGATGCATAAAAAGGCATTGAATAGTCTTCCTAAGTAAAGATGACCTGAGGAGAGAAGGGATTGTCATCATTGGAGCAGCCTCAAGAATTGTTAATGGCCTGCTTTGCTGTTGCTGCAGTTTGAAGCAATCCTCCTTTGAACTTGCAGCTCCCAATGTTCGAATTGTGGCTGTGGGGACTGAATTTGGTCTCTGGGCCATTATTTGAGATGATGGATGTGGAGTCTTTGCTGCAGGGCTGCCAACAATGTATGGAGAGACTGGAAAAGGATGGCCAAAGTGAGCACTGCACAAGACCTGAAGCTGAGCATTATGACAATGTAGAGTGGTAAACACTGAATTTAGTTAGAAAGTATTTTTGTTAATAACTAAATATCAAACATGCTCAAGGTAGAATTTGACAGTCCACTGAACTGTAGGAATGGTGGTCAGGACTGAGATAGTGAAGAAAGGCATACTTTGAGAAGATAGCATGTGCTCATGTCTTGCAATTTAAATAAATCAAAAGCAGTAGTGAAAATGAGCAAATAAATGTTTGATATGCAATTTGAATTTATTATTTTAAGGTGATGTAACAGTAAGCTATACCTTGACTTGATTTGAAAATAAATTACTGCCAACATACGTAAAATTCTCTCTCAAATAAGCAAAGATTTTTATGAATTATGTTCACTTATTCTTACTTGAGAAATTACTAGCATGAATATTTATTTATTTTCTCAAGATGAGGGGAAAAAAGGCAAAAGTATTGCTACTTAGATGAAAATACAAGATACGGAAACATGGAACTGTTCTTGGTATAATGTTTTTTTGCTGGGAGTTTAGACTCCTAGAAGCCTCTCATCCATAGTGTTCTGCCTAATTAATATATGTTAATTTGCTTTTCTAAGCTTTTTTCTATGAAACACTCGGAAATAACCCAGATATTGCTCAGGTCAATGGGTTACAGACTGTAAGTCAGTGTATGGTGCACACACTACCTTTGTGTCTTTTGCTTCACTGAATTGAAAATTAGTTTTGATATCTTTGGCTAGTGGTGTCTCCTGTCTAAACAGACCTGTTTGTGTTTAGAGATTGGATTACACTTCTGAACAGTTAGTGTTACTAGAGGAGAAGTGGAAAAACATGTCAGTAAAGTCCTTGTTAATGTTTAAAAAGTTGTAATGTTTTCTGGAATTATGAAGAGTTTACTGATGGTGTCAGCAGCACAGGAGCTGGTTTGCACTGAGCAGACTCTACAAAGAAACATCAGTATATGTAACTGTCTGGCAGACATTGCCTTCCTCTCTATACTCTATGAAATTGCCCACCTGGTAAGGGAAAAAGGACAAAATCTTAACATACAGTTAAAATGTTTTCTCTCTCTTCTGTATTGCAAATGTCAATCATTTTGCCCTTTCTCATTGCTGTATGCTAATTTTTCTCCTTGGCAATTAGTAAATGTTGGGTGTCAAATTAAGTTAAAATTAATGACAGAGGCAAGTGTTGCAGTTATTAGCTCACAAGTGTCTTTAACTAGTAGTGCGTAGAGATGCATTCCAAGCATTGCAGACAGCTATGGATTAACCATCAAATGATGGTGAAGATTAATGATTGGCCTTTTAGCTCACTAATTTAGAACAATTTCAAGTAATTAATTTTGTATTATCAGCTTTACAGTTGCAAATGACTTAAGGAAAGTAAAAAATTACTTACGTACATTTAAGGTTCTTCAAGCTAACAGTTGTCTTGTAAATGGTCATGTGCTTGCAGATCCTAATGTTTTATCTTTAATACTTTTATATACTCTGTTTGTCTGCTTCTTTTTAGTAATCATAATTTCTACATCATTTTGTGTTTTCGTTGGTGCTGGTTTTGTTAACCTTAGGTGTTTTCTTTGTTGTGTGTATTTTTTTGGCTTTGTGAACTTGAGTGCTTCATAAATGCCATGTCATGGAACAGAAGTGTGGAGGAAGAATTGTCTAGTGCCTCCTTTGTAGTCCCACTATTTCTTGGTTTCCTGTCAAATCAAATTACAAATTAGTATAGTGATCACAACTGTTTGTACAGGCTTGTTGAAAAGTTGGATTTTACAAAGCAGTATTTCTTAAAGTTGTACTTTTTTTTTTATAGAAGTAAGAAAACCCCAAACTTAAAATGCTTGCTAGAAAAGTACTGTTTCAGATAGTCTGTGTAATTTTGTGCATTGTTATTTTCATTTGACTTTATAATAAATACTGCCCTTTAAATAATTGTAATATGAATTCTTGCTGATGTTTATGGTCAAAGTAGAAGTTGCTATCCAGTTGTGTGGATTTGGGGTTTTTGAAGGGGTGATGTTCTCCTGTAGTTCTGTACTGTCTTAATTTTCTTCACCAGTGTTTCTCTCCTTACAATTTCTTGCTTTGTTCTGAAATCAACAGTTGTTGTGAGTCTCAGCAGATTGTGCTTGGATTTATTTGACCATAAGTTTAAATTGCCCATCTGTAAAGATAACTTGTCTGTATTGACCTTCTCTGGTCTTTTTTTGTTTTTGTGTTTTGTTTTTTTTCAGTAGCAATTAACAATCCTGCCAAGCAGTTGCATTTTCAGAATTGCTCTGTAATGGCTTCCAAAGTGTTGTGTATTCCCTGTTTCAGATGACATGGGTTGAGATTATATTGCATCCCTGTACCATACATTGTGTTTTTAACTGTTGACCATACCTGTGCAAAAATCAGCTTGTTGCAAATTTATTTGCATTTCTAACCTATGCAGTCACTAAAACTCATACTTATGAACATTCACTGTTTGCTTAAACAGTGGGCAGTTTTGAGGTGGAATTCACTTTTGTGATGATTTGGATTAAAAAAATGGGGAGTCTTAGATCTGGATGAACTTTTCTTCCAGCACTGAAGTTTCAAGTGTCTTTAAAATTACATGAGAAGTTATGTGAAGAAAAGAGATTGGAGTCAGGGGAACTCCATTGCTGGCAAGGCAATAAGAACTTAAGCTATGAGGAATAATTGAAGTGTTGGCTATGACATTTGTTAATGAGCTAATGAAGTTGCTAATGAGGGACTGGAAAATTTGGAGCTTTCAGTATTGTGATACAAAGCATGACATGCACATAATGATGGTGGGATCTCAGAGATGTGGTGGGATAGTTTCCATGACTAGAGTGATGCAGTGAAGGGATCCCGGCTCATTGGGAAGTGGTGGGATCTCAGAGATGTGGTGGGATAGTTTCCATGACTAGAGTGATGCAGTGAAGGGATCCCAACTCATTGGGAAGTGGTGGGATCTCAGAGATGTGGTGGGATAGTTTCCATGACTAGAGTGATGCAGTGAAGGGATCCCGGCTCATTGGGAAGTGCAGACTGGGAAGATGAGGAATGGGAGTTGCCCCTTATGTGAGGGAGCAGTTGGAGTATTTGGAGCTCTGTCTGTGGATAAATAAAGAGCCAACTGAGGCTTTCTGGATTAGGATTAGGGGGGGACAGCTAAAGGTGACATTATAGTGGGCCTGACCAGGAAGGAGGAGCAGATGAGGTGCTTTACAGACAGACAGGTTCTGGTCCTCATGGGTCTGATCTGTGCTGAGGAGACCGTGGAGCAGGACAGGAGCAATCCAACAATTTCCTTGAGTACACTGACAGCTTCTTGCTCCTCCAAGTGATGGAGGAGCCAGTGAGGAGAGGAGTTCTGCTGGACTCTCACACTCCCTAACAGCAAGGGGCTTGTTGGAAATATGGAGGTCAAAGGCAGCCTTGACTACAGCAACAGTGAGATGTTGGAGGAGGGAGGAGAGTAAAAGCAACCTTAGATTTAGGGAGAACAGATCTTGACTTGTTTACAAGCAAGATTGATTTAATGCTGGGAACGAGACAATAAATTTGGTTGGTAAGAAAAAAATCTGAAGCTGCAGTAGGTTTTTGTAAAGGGGATGGCTTGGAAACACACTAGAAAAATGTCAGCACTATAAAAAGGAGTATGTCAGAGGTTGTACAAAACTGAGATGCAACTAACTGACCATTTCCACAGAAGGGGTTGGCAGCCCTGTAGGATGTTTTCATGGAATGGAAAGTGAAAAGCCATAAAGAAGGTATTTTCCTCCTACATGTATGTTTAATGAGACTTCACTGGAATGATGCTTGAGAATATAGATGCTCACACTATGAACTAGTTGATGAATTAAATAATTGTGGGGCAGTGTGCTTTCTGGGAAGTACATGTAAGTTTTGCTGAAATCAACCAATGACATTTTTATTTGTGAAGTGTTTCTTTAGTGCTTGCTGGAATAAAACCTTTTAGTAGTTTTGGAAAAGGAGGAAGCAACAGGGAGAGAGAGAGAGAGAAGGGACAAGCTGGCTTGGAGATATGTTCAAGTTTTTAAGATTGCTTCTTCAGGAGAGTATTGTTTTGACCAAAAGTAGCAGCTTTGCCTAATCATGTTTTGGTAAACAAATGAAAAGAGCAAGGGACAGCTTATTATCATGGCTGTATTGTGCTTTGTGCTGCTTTTGGTGTTCTGATTGTGGTAAAATTCAGGAAGGAAGGATTTCTAGAATATCTTTAGCAATACCATATAATCAAATAGTTTTTAGATCCATTGTGACAGATGGATGAACTTTCAGTCATTTGTGATCATCACACTTCAGTTTTTGTACATAACTGATTGGAAACTTGTACCTGAAGACTTTTTAAGTAGTAAGACATCCCAGTTCTCTTTCTAGAGAGCAAAGTATCAGTTAAATCAGGTTGAACAAATAACTTGCTTCAGATCATGTGTTAGAATTATACACTGCTCCTACAGTCATATACTTGATTGATGGAGAAAATAGTATGTTAAAAAGCTAATGTTGACAACAGTATTTCTTTTTGCCCATGCTCTTTGCTTCTCTGATTTAACTATAATTTCTAGTATCTTTTTAACCTGTCAAATTATTTTTTGACTTCTCATTATCCTCTCAAGAGACAATATTCCTCCTACTGACTAACAATGACTTTGAGTACCAGGTATGTGTGATTTTTAGATGAGATCCAAATGAATGAGTTAAGTATGTAAGAGAATAAGATGATGTGTGTTCATGTACTTAGTAGAATGAACTAGTCTAGTTTGTCTGTGGAAAATGTTCATGACAAAAAATTAAAAAAAACAAACAAACCCCAAACCATCAGCTGAACGTATGTTGGGAAAATTTTGAGGACTAAGCTTACAGATAAATAAACACTTGCATTGTGGATGATAAATCTAAATCCTAAATAGGAAGGTATGGATAGACTGAATTGAATAACAGTGTAATAAAAACTTCAGTGAGTCTAGTGGGATTTTCTTTTAAAACACAGCTATTTATTTGGGAAAATGAGTTTTATCAATATGTATGTAAAGGACTTTTATATTTGGAGTGTTTTTTAGATAACTAAAACCAATAATATTTTCAGCTGATATGTAGAAAAGTCTTTCTCATGTGCCTTTGAGACAGAGTGAATACCATTCACGAGAGGAAATGTCCTCTGGAGCATTTTGGGTGTGATTTGGAGATCCTTAGGATTTTGGCTCTGGGAGATGCTTCTCTCTACTCTGACTTTGTGGAATTGTACTTTTTTATGTAAAAAAAGTTTTCAGACATCTTTGTAGATTGTTGACCCTACTGAAGGTGCTAAAATGATGTGACACCTCTGCTTCTTGTCACAATGTCTCCCCTCACAATGAAAATTGAGTGGTCAGTTATCTCAGATCTAGGAATTTTATGAATGTTATGCTTAGGATGTCCTTAGGATCAGTCTAGTTTTTTGTGGGTTTGTTTTTTTTTTTTTGACACTAGTGTTACTGTTTTTTTATTTAATTTATTTTTTATTTTACCCAGGAGTAACAGGTAGACTTAAAAAAACTTACTCTCAGTTGTCGTAATCCCCACTGTGAAATTATTTTTTATCATGAGGACAGTATTCCATATAAATTTGTGACTATTCCATATAAATTTGTGACTTGATTTTGGGTCTGTTCTTATTTTTTTTCCAGAGGAAACAGTAATTAATATGTAATTTTTGATGTCCTTTCAACTTTATTCTTTTAGGTAACTTTTGAAATGCACAAAGAGAGTCTTTCTCAAATGTACAAGGAGTACCAAGAGAAAGGAGGTGAAGGAAGTTCTTCAGCTCCAATTAGAACAATCTCTGGAGTTAGCAGAGAAGGTGAAACCAAGGGAAAGCAACAATCTTTAGAGTTCAAAGAAGATGCTGCTGCTCCTTCCTGCGTTGCTGATGGTGATAGGGTGTGCAGAAGTGAAAAAAAAGAGACAGGTAACTCATCAGGTGTTGACCAACAGACTCATTCAGTGTCTAATCACAGAGAGGGGTTAGAGGGGGAAGATGAGGATACTACACAGGATTTAAAAGCAGAACCTTGTGTGGAATTTTCTCCGGAAACAGAAGCAATGAAGCCCAGTGTTTCAGAAATCAGTACTGGAATAGCTGAAGCCATTGAAGATTCTAGCAAAGCTGATGAGCTTGAAGAAGAAACAGTTGCTGTCACTGCATCTTCTCTAGCAATGCAAACTACTTTGGAAGGAGAAAGTTCTGCAAGTCCAGAGAGACTGGAAAAATCAACAGAAGAGGTGGAAGACGAAGATGACTTTGTTGATTTGAAAGATGAAAGCAGCACGCCTTTACCTTCAGGAGAGTTTGCAGAAGGGAACAGGGAATGTAGCTCCAATGAAAGCGAAGTGACAAAGCAGGAAAAAACAGCAGAGGAGCAACCGGAGTCTGTGCTTTTACAATCCAAAGATCCCGAAAGTGTGGATGGGAAAACAAAAGAACTGACTCTACCGGAAACGGTGAGCTCTGCAGTTCCAGAAGGAGTGACTCAGCTGGATTCAGAAGGGAAAAAGAAGCTGAAGGAAGGAAACATTAGTGAAACCAAAACAACTCTGGAAAATGCACATGTACATGTGCCAGAGCCGGCTGGAGCTTCTGACAAAAGAATTGCCAAGCTTGATGTTTCCAGTGTTGCATCAGATACAGAGAGACTGGAACTGAAAGCTAACACATGTCTAGAAGCACCTCTGCCCCCCAGATCATTACCTGAGGTAATTTCTACCTATTTTTTATCTGTCTAACTTAAAAATAAAAGGCAGAGCTTACTTTATGAAATTTTTGAAAAAGTGTGCCCATGCACATTTTGGGGATTTTAACGTGCGTGAATTTTGTGAGTTACCTGTAGAATCCTTTTAACCCTGGATTATAATAGCCATAATTCTTACTAATCTGTGTTCTGAGAAGCCTCTAAGATTTTATTTTTTGTGTGTTCGCTTTGCTGATAGAAACTGAGTATTTGGCTAGATGGACACTTTGTCTGTGTTGGTACTTCTTAAGTTTGAGGAATTGAAAGAAACTTTTATATATTGTGGGAGGATTTTAGATGGATTTTCTTCTACTTTGCTCACCCTCCCTTTTCAATCTTTCAGTCTGTTGTCTTAAATCATAATTACTGAGTTTCAAACATTGCTTGTGCAGAAAAAGAAAGCAAACGATGTTTTTCATATCCTGATGGAACTTGTGAAAATAAAAATTTTAACTATAAAATCTGATAGGATTGTTGCTGCATCACATCATCCGACCTTTTTTGTGCAAGTATAATTTAAAATGGGACTTCTATTGTGTGCTGTGGTGCTCCACCCCCTTGAGTCTTTAGTGTCTAACAGCTTTTCATGGTTAAATAGTCATGCATCTGAGTCCTTCCCTTCTGCAGAGATACCTCCCAATGGATGCTCTTCATTCTGCACCATTCTTCCTTAAAGGAGGAAAACCACTGTCTACAGCAACATATGCTCCCCCTGTGGTAAGGCTGGGTTGCTGCTTCTGTGTGCCTAGGCTGACAGGTGTAGCTGTGGTGCAGCTGTAGAGTAGTTTGTAGGTTTGGCCCATCCATTAAATAGCATTTATGTAATAGTTTTAGCTTTATTTGTAACCATGTACACAGCCTAAACCTGTTGGATGTCTGAAATCTCAATTCTATTAAATGCGTTTCATTGTATACCATGAAAACTAATAATCAGACCGTGGATTTGGTGGTTTTTTTTTCCTTTCTTTTTTTTTTTTTTTCCTGCAAACTGTGTTTTCAGACCTCAAGGCAGCAAGTTTCTTCAGGACAAGAGCTGGCTGCTCCCTTGGATGGGCAGAGAAGAGACACGAGGTCAACTGTGTTCCGAATTCCTGAGTTTAAGTGGTCCCTGATGCATCAGCGCTTGCTCACAGACCTGCTCTTTTCCATAGAGACAGACATTCAGATGTGGAGAAGGTACAGTTCTGGGCTTCACAGGGAGTGATCTAGGCTGTCATTTCAATTATAATTAGCTGTGTTGAAACGCCATCAGTGTGAGTCATTGACTTTGTATTTTGGACATGGTGTTTTACTCATTTATCAATAGCCTTACTTATTTTGTGACCTATACCCGGTTATTCTCAGATATTTTTTTTTACGACTCTTTACAGACATAAATGTGTATTGGCTGAGGGCCTGCACATAGATTTTGACTGAAATCCTTCCTACATGTAAGTCAGTGGCAGGTCTTACTGTTGATTTTTATTGGGCCAATATTTTCCTGTTCCTAATGTATGTAAGGCCCTGCATCTTTTATTAGTGTCTAAATATGGACTAAAACAAAGGTAATGTATCCAAAATAGTATTTCTTACTCCTGCATTTACCCACACTATGTTGGTGCTTTGATAGGATTCTGTGAACACAGATGTTCATTTGAAATCACCTTGTAACAGGGATCTGGAATGTAATCATCAGGATCTTTAAAAACAGTGGTGATTATGCATTTTAGTGTTAAGATTTAATAACTTGAATAAGAGTGGTGTGTGTTGTTCGCTTGTGGTAGTGAATATCAAATTTAAATTGAACCATGTAGCTGTACTGACCTGATAAAAAGGAATGTAAAGCTGAAGACATGAAGTATTTAAGTGATTAAAGCAATTTAAACTCAAGTGAATTTTTGTCTTGACTATAATTTTTAGTGTAAGTTCATTTATCATCATCAGATAAGCTAAAATATAGTTTTAGTTTAGCTTCTCTTTTGAAAAGGTTTTGTGTGAGAGTTGTACTTCATTGATTTTTAGTTTCTCTTGAGAAACCCTTAATACTTGCTTTAGTTTTCCAAAGATTTATGTTCAAATCTAGTTCACAGTTCCAGGAAACTTTGTTCTGTTTCTAGATACAGTGACTTTTGCTATAACAAGTAGTCACAGACCAGCCTATAGTGTATCTTTATCCAAAGGCTGATTAATGCACATCTTGGTGTTTTTAGCAACCCATCATCTTTAGCAGTTTAAGAACAGAAAGGAAAGGTAGTTTTGGGTTTAAATCAAGGTATATCAGTTGACCTTTACAGTCGTGTGTCATTTGCTGCCCCAGTGCTAACTGTCTGGGTTTAGTTTATGGAAAATCTAAATATGCTAAAATATCACAAAAATAAAACTGTATTCTGAATGATCTCTCTTTTTCTTTTTTGGACAGCCATTCTACAAAAACTGTGATGGACTTTGTGAATAGCAGTGACAATGTTGTATTTGTGCACAACACGATTCACCTCATCTCTCAAGTGATGGACAACATGATCATGGCCTGTGGTGGTATATTGCCTTTGCTTTCTGCTGCCACATCTGCCACTGTAAGGAATTCCATTTTTACTTGAAATTTATCACTTGTGGGATGATGCCTTTCTTTATGGAGTGTGTTGAGTATTGTATCAGTCCTTTTGGGAAACAGGAAATGCGTATGGAGTATTTCCACAGGCATCTCTTTCCTCCCTTTGCTACCTCCATGATTTCCCTGAGATAAATTGGGTGCTTGCCTTCTTTACCTGAAGACATAATAAGAAGTTACCTGGCTTTGTTGCCCCACAGTGGTCTGGAATGGGCTGAAATCCCAATACTAATGATAGTTCCTAGAATATGATTAATTATTACTTTTGAATGTGACTGATAATGGACATCCAGCCCACATTTAAGTTGTAGGAATATTAATCTCTCTGTGAAGAAGTAAATGTTGCTTTCAATTTTTTTGTATATATAGCATGAATTGGAGAGTATTGAGCCAACTCAAGGACTTTCAGTCGAAGCATCTTTAACATTTCTCCAGAGGTTAATCAACCTTGTGGATGTTCTAATTTTTGCAAGCTCACTTGGTTTCACTGAAATTGAGTCTGAGAAAAATATGTCATCTGGAGGAATTCTACGACAATGTCTTCGTCTGGGTAAGCAAATAAAACCACTTACTGAGCATAGGAGCTTGCTGTTACTAAATAGTTAGCAGCTGGTAGCTTTTTTCCTGACCTTTGTTTTGTTGAATCAAGATTAAATTTAGGCAAGCACTAGGATCTCTTACTATTTTACTGTTACTATATTCTGCAGTGCATATATTTTCATCTTTAAAAGCTTAAATAAAGTAAAAATAGCTTGGTAGCCTGACTGTTGTGGATGCATGTTTTCATTTTATCCATGAAGATACTTTTTTACCAAAATTCCCCAAATAGTCAGGGCTGAGAATATAGCAGCTTTAAGAAAAAGTAATCCTGAACTATATAAAAAAGATGAACTTTTGCAATACTTAGAAAAGAAGTGTAAAAGCTGAGGTCAGTAAATAAAGATATGGTGAAAACTAGAGATGTGAATTTTGGAAGGATTCAAATTGGGCAGTAGGTGTATCCTGTTATTATGGTGTGTTTGTGTCAAATTCAGTTGGAAGAAAGGGGTCATTACCTAAAAAAGTAATGAATATTCTGTGAATGACAATATACAAGGTCATAACAGGGTTCAGGTAGTTAATGCAGGAGGAGAGTATTTGTGCTAGTTGCATGCTCTAAGACTTATTGTAATAAAGTAATTTGCATGAGTGCCAGGGCAGCTCAGAGCCTCAACAGTAACTAGCCTTCCTCTCCCTTTCTAGGCAATTAAAACTTTGTGCAGGTAGAACAAGATTTATGGGATGCAAACAGGTATAGAGGTGGGGTAGTTCTTTTTTCCTTTGAAAATAATATTAGAAGATGAAATAGGGTACAATTGTGTAGCTAAAAATAAATAAGTTGTGTAAATTCAGAGCGTTTAGTCCAAGAGTAACAGAGTATTGTGGAGCAAACGTTGCCATTTGTTTCACCAGTGTATCACTTGTCTTTCTCCCTTGCTAGTCTGTGAAATTTAGCTGTCTTCACCCTACCCACCCCATGGTTTTATGCATGGTAACATTGCAATGAAGAATGCTCACTTGCTCACTTTAAACTATCCATTAGATACAGCATACATGTTCTAATAGTTCAGTATTAATTTTTAGTCATAAATTACTGAAGCATTTTGAGCATTGTTTTGCAACTATTTCAAACTCACTGGAGCAAAATCTTTTGCTCATGTGCTTAAGCCTTTTAGTGTAAGTGATAATCAGAATTGTGTTTTACATCTCTGTAAGGGAATATTGTAGATAATACAGTTTCTCAGGATAATTCTTGATGTTTCTTTTCCCTTCAAGTGTGTTCAGTAGCAGTAAGAAATTGCTTGGAGTGTCAGCAGCATGCGCAGATGAAGCCCATTGGAGACATTGGGAAGAACCAAAAAGCAGTGCAAGGCCTTGTAGGACCAGGAAAGTCTGCAGCAAAGGCAAGTTTAAGACCAATTCAGGAGCACAGAAGTCAATAATTATTCCTCTGTACAGAGGAATAAATTTTTAGATTTATACTTGCACCACTGCTATTTTAATAAGAGTCAAAGGCCTCAAAGACTGGAAATCCTGAAATATTTTTTCTAAGATGTGAATTTAACATGTACATATTGAACCTTCCACGGTGAAATCAATCTGTCACAAGAATTTGCCAGATTGGTGGATTTTTACCTTTAAAGATCAAATGCATCTCTGATCTTTGTGCTCTAGTTATGCCAATATGATGTACAGTGGGTGATTGTACACACGTAATGATTCTCTGTAGAATGCCTTTAAAAACAGAACCTTACACTATTGTTTTGTTTTTTTTTTAATAGAGTCCAGTGGACATTGTGACTGGTGGCATTTCCCCAATACGAGACCATGACAGACTCCTGCAGGATATGGACATCAATCGCCTTCGAGCAGTCGTGTTCAGAGATATAGTGAGTTACAAATAATGTTGTTTTCTTTGTAGCTGATTTCTGCATGTATCTGTTTGCTGAACCCTTTTCTTTGTGTTACACAATTTGGCTAAATTGAGCATACTGCTGACAGTAATTAAGAATTCATAATACTCTGCAGCTGTTGTAGGGTTGGAAAGAGGGAGAGGTGAAAACCAGCTTCCTGCTGTTAAGGCTCTTTGGTGTTTTCCTAAGAGCTGATTCTCTGGAATTCTGCCTATTATATATTAAATATGTTATATTTAGTACCAATATGTAGTTTCACACACAGTAAATAGGCAAACTGCTTGTATGTGCTATGTATCATAAGGCTGTTTGTACCTTTTGAAAAATGAGTATCTTTCTAGCTAATTAGAAATTAGAGGTCATCTCTAATTCCTTTACTTCCCCTCAGAGGAACCAATTTGTGTGCATGTGCTGTAAGTATGCATATGTTTTTTAGTCTTGAATTGACTAAAAATATCTTTGCCCTGTGTCAGCAACTTTGTAGCTGATATTGAGGAAATTGAGATTGATTGCTCGAACAAAACACCCCTGTAAGCAGATAGAGCAGTTATAATGGCTGTGAGTCATTGGTGGCCACAAGCTTGGACACCAGAACTTACTCTACAATAATTGGACTGCTTAGCAAGTATAATGATTTATACAGTGAGTTTCTGTTCTATCCAGAATGGTGAAGGGTCTTTGAGTTTTATCTTTACAGTAATTATTGATTGAAAAAAGGCTTCTTTCAACCCCTACTTTGGTATCAGTGTGCAAAAGAGTAACAGGAAGTGAACCTTCCATACTGGTGGCAACAAAAATAATCCTAATGATGCGGTCTTCACATTTTATGAACTTGTTTTTTCTTTAAAAAAATCCAACAAAACAAAACCCACACACAACTTCTGCCTTTTTTTTTTTTTGCACATCTATCCACTGGGCTTTCTGTTTCACAATAAATATAAAACAATGTAATAGCTCTGCTTTTTGGCAAAGATGTTGAACTGTGAAGAAAAAGTAGACTTCGAAAGATGTATTTTGGAATAGTTTTTGTCTGAGCTGTTTACACTTCCATCTGGATGTTTTCTTTGCATGCAGTTGCTTATGTTGTGTTCAGCACAGAGAATCAATTGTGATTGGCATAATTTCAACCTGTACAGGAGGAACTGGGATGGAATCCACTTAATCACCAGTAGTAGTACTTACAGTGGTACATGAGCTTTAATTCAAGCAGTTCCACAAACATTGCTGAAAAAATAAGGAAGGGGTAGTGGATCACAACTTTTGAGTGCAGTTGGAAACTGTTTTGCAAAAATTGATCTAGCAAGAAAATTCTTTAGAATCCTTGCAATTGTAGGTGACTTTCCTCAATCTCATTCTGTGCTCATCTGTTGCCAGCCTGTTGTTACCATACAGTTTCTGCCTTGTTCTGTGAAAGCCAAGGTTTTGGGTTGAGCCAAGGTGAATATAGGTTGTTTTTTCAGTGCAATAGATAGGATCCAGCTATATTCCCTAGTTCTTAATAGGAAACTTCTTACAGACTTCTCCCAGGATAGTTTATTAAAGGGCTCTTTGTTGAATATGGGGCTTTGATAGGCACTGCAGTCATGACAGAATGAGCTTTATAGTTTAACTTAGTTTCTCTGAACTTTTCAGAGGTAAAAATTGACTGTTACCTGAGCTTTGGTGTAAATGAGGGGTAAAAAAACCCAAACACCCTTTTTCTCACTAATTGGTCAGTGAGGATCCAAATACTGCATTCTCCTGTGATCCTAAGGTGTATGAAGCTTTTCTTTTGGCAGCCAAAGGTGTCCCCTTTGGCTTAGGCTAAATCTTAATGTCTGGTCTTCCCTCCGGGGAGGAACCTGCCATAGTTAATTTTAAGATTTGGTTTTAAGGTTTTCTTAAAATCTCTTCCTAAAGTTACAGCTGTAATGCAAATGCATACTTGCCAATTCTTGTTCAAATTGCACATAGTGCATTACATCCATCTGGGCTATCTGGCGATGAAATAAAACCCTAACACTGGTTCTGTCTTTAATTCCACTTCCTTCATTGATACATTGTAGTTTTGTTGAATATGCTTGCCTGTTATACTTCCCAGCAAATGCTGTCTGTATCTTGGCACTTTGGGGGATATGGAAGAGAAGGAACACCTGTAAATAAAGGGGACCCAGTCCCTGCACTCATTCGAAGCACATAGTTAGAACACGCAACTTCAGCCAAAGCTGTCATATTTGTAAATGAGAAATGGAAGTATTAGTGCCACTTGAAAACAATTGCTGTATTCCCTGGCTTTATAGGTGAGACAAACTGTGACTAGAGAATATTGTTCTTCCATTGTTGATATATCAGCTTATCAGACTGTTTATGGTAGCGCTGGGCATACTTTACAGAAAAATGAACATGCTGCTGAAATTGTAATGGAAAAATCTGTGTGTCTTTTTTTTTTTTTTAACAGGAGGATAGTAAACAGGCTCAATTTTTGGCTTTGGCTGTTGTATATTTTATTTCTGTGCTCATGGTTTCAAAATATAGAGATATACTGGAACCCCAGAATGAAAGACAACCACCAAACCAAAGCCAGTCGTGCAAGGAATCAGAGAATAAAAGTGAGGCTCCTGCTACAGGTGAACTGTTAATTATTTGGCCAAAGGAAATAATGTGGCTTAAAATTCTGTAGAAGTCCATGTGACGTTGTATAGAAATATGTGCATTGTAACCACATAAACAGCAGTACAGTGTTCAGTTTGCCTTAGTAGTTGTATTTCTCTTTCTGATCTGAGGAAAACCTGATCTATGGGTTGATCTGCTGTGTAGCACTGGCTAATCTCACTGAAGTAGATTGCAGAAACTTTAATGTTTATTGCAGAAACTTTACATTAATTGTAAGATTAAGTACTCCTAAGTGTACACTGCCAGCTTTTTCTCCCCCATTATCAAACTCCTTTCTCAATTGTTCTTTAGGGCAAACAAATAATTTTCCTTCTTTGATTGATGTGCCAGTAAATTTTGTTTTCTTGTCTAGATTTTTGGATGTTGTGATTTTTCAGGCTTCTCAGAAATCAGAAAGAAATTATTCTGTTCTAAATTTCCTACTTAATGCTTACAAGTAATATTACATCTCTAAGTAGGCAAGTAGAAACACTAATAGCAGTGTTATTTCACTTGTCTCCTGTTGCTGTTACTTCTTCAGGAGCAAAGTGGTGAATGCAGCTCTGTTAATAATGACCTTAAAATGTCTTTTCTGTTTTTTTTTGTATGAACAGTTGTGGAAAACCTGTCTGCTGCTCTTGGTGCTTCAGCCTCCACTGAAGATTCAGAAAGTGCAGCATCTGTACACAGAAGGGATTCTGGTCTTGGAGAGGAAGCAGCTTCAGGACAAACAACCAGTTTGGGTGGTGCATCTGAAGCAGGACCTCTCAATGTCAGTGCAGGGCCAGATGCAGTCAGTGAAGTACTGAGCACGCTCTCATTAGAAGTAAACAAGTCTCAGGAGGGCAGAAGGGAGACAGGAACTGAAGACAGTAAGCCTGTGGCTTCTGTGCCATCTGCAAAAAATGTCAATGTGAAGGACATCCTGAGAAGCCTGGTCAGCACACCAGCTGATGGGACTGCAGTGGATGCTGCTCTGCTGCCACCGACCTTCCTGGGAGTTCTTGGTGATGGAGCTGCTGAGCAGCCTGTGCAGTTCCACTCCTTTGACAGGTAATGTGACATCTGAAATATTTGGGCTATTTGATTTTGCTTAAGGTGTCTGCACAGAGCAGGAAAACTCACACTTTGCCAGAACTCATTTACAAGGTCGTCTGTTATTTAATATTAATCAAGATGCTTTGATTGAGAAGTAGAACCTTTGACTGTCAAGTCCACTGACATCACATGGGTTCTTCTTGAAGGTAAGTTCTTCATTATAGGGGTTGCTCTGTCATGCTATGAAAGAGTGTGGAAAAGAAAAATGGCTGGTGGTTGAGTTGTACTTGAAGGTCTTGAAACCAGCACCTCTTTATAAGACTTAACTCCCCTGTCTCCATCCGTCTTACAGCTCAGAGGCAACATGGCAAGAGGGCCTATAAATTGCCTAGGAATGACTGCAAGAGTAAAAGAAAAAATGAAGAGTGTGAACTGTTCCTTTGTCTTTCCTGTTCTCTTCCTAAATGTAGCACTGGCAGATGAGGACAGCTGTGCATATTTAGTCAGTTGTAAAAAACTCAAGAAACAAAATGGCCATTAAATAACTTAAAGTAATGATATGTAGATTAGCATGTGTATTGGTCTCAAAATTGTATCTAGTCTGTGTTTCTGAGGGCCTGCAAAAGAATACTGGTTTAATAATAGTTACCAATGAGTCAAACCCAATGGAGTAATCATCCATCTACCTACAGAATACTCCCATATTCATTTAGGAAAATGCACCTGTGTTCTGCCTTCTGATGCAAAAGGCCTACTTTAATTTTTTTGATTAATTCAGTAAATATCCTCCCTAAGCTGTTACATTTGCTTAGTTGTTATACAATCTTTCGAATTTTTGTTTCATTCTAATTAATTTCTGCCTTTCTTAATATTCAGATGCTGTGGTGAATTCAAAAAGAATTCCTGCTTTGTTTCTCTTTCTTTTTCTTTTTAAAATGAAGTCACTCTTTCCTGACACTAATTTTGGTATCCTCTGTATCTAGCTCCTTATTTTTTCACAAGAGTGGTAGACCACACTGTCTTTTACTAGACTTACTGATTTTTACCTCACTGGGATTCCCAGAAATGCAAAGAAATAAAGAACCAAAGAAAGAATCGTGTAACACTTGCATTGCTGCCTCTAGACAAGCCTTGGTCATATCCAGAAATCCTGCAGTTGGTCTGGTGCATACTGGTTACCATACTGGTATCTGATTCCCTGCTTATTCTGAATTTCCTCTGGCTCTGATGTCTCTGGAATCTATGACTGCCTTGTTCAAACTAACAGATGACCCAGGAAAGGAGTGCAGTTCTTCCAGGGGTGTGGATGCAGCTGTCACAGCGTGTCCTCTCAGCTCAGATTGCCGTATCATTGGTGAGGGAGAGACATGGTGGTTGTGTGGCCAGATTAGACAGAGACGGTGTGTGCCAGCCAGCATTCAGCCCCCTGCTCTCGTCTCTGAGTAAATACTGTGTTCTGCCTGTGATGCTAAACAGGAGGATTGCTTGGAGAGCAGTAGGAGGATGCAGGCAGAGGGGGAAGTTGCTAGAAGGGATGAGCTGAGTTAGAACTTGTCACACCTCTCTCCCTGCTGCTCAAGTGCTTTGGCTCTTTGTGGCCTCTCATTGCTCTTTGCTGCAAGTGGGCAGCTGATGTCAAATAGCATAATGTTTTAGTCTGTGAGTAGTGGTTTTTCTCATAAAATCCTTACTACTCATTGCTGCTTGATATTTCAGCTACAAAATAACATTTGTTTGAGATCTGGTACAGCAGTGCCTATTGCATTTAGGAATTATTTTTTAGCTGTTGTTGAAATGGAAGGTTTGTGCTGCTTGTGAAAATCTGATCTGAATTGGTGTGAAGCAGGTTAAGTAGACAGGAAATAATGAGGCACTTGCAGTCCTGAGGGCTGACACAGGTAGATTACACCAACAAAACCTTATCAGAGGAAGCTGTACAGTTTAATTTGATAACATGTACACTAATGAAGTACTGGGCATTGATAGCAGCCTTTCAGTCACTTGCAGTTCTGTGTTCTATTTTCTCTGTAGTTACAAAGTCACTCAAATAACAACAAAAAAACCTGCCTTAAATTGTGGTGTGTTTTATAAAGCAAGTTACTAAGAAGTTGACCTACTTACTGTTTTGCCCTTTATTAGTGTTGCATTGTCCCTGAGGGATACTTCTGTTTTTTTCATGTCCAAAGTGACGGCCATTTGTAACAACTCTTAACATTTTTTCACTTAACCCTGAGGCATAATTACTGCCTCATTGCTGAAGGAAAGCTGGTCTGTTGAAGGGGCATACACAGAGGAGTGGAAGGGGTGCATGGGCTGAAACAGTGGACAGCACTGTGCTTCTGCATGGAGGAGCAGAGGGCAAGGGGTTTGGTGGGGTTTGTGTAGCTGTCTGGACTGCTGCACAGGGAAAACTGGTGGGTGTTCATTTCCAGTGATTTTGTGAGGCTAAATATATGAGGAGAGGATCGTGAAATAGTGTAAAATATTTTATCCTTCAGCAGTTGCACGTGACCTCAGCATGCCAGTGGCCCTGTGTTTTGGCTTAATGTTTTATTTCTTTGCTTTTCTGTGTGTACCAGGTAGACAAAAGTGTACTTGATGATGTAGATGTCTTCCCTCTAACCAATTATCTGGTAGTGACAAGCAAAATCTTTCATCTGTGGTAAATATGTTGATATATGATGGAGCTTGTTCCTAACTAGCTAAGAAATGAGTTAAAAAGACAAAATAACTGTGTATATGAAACGTATTTAGTTATATAGACAGGAAAATTTCATGGCTCCTTAAAGGTGACTGTATCTTTATGCAGTACAACTGCTTAAAATACAGGTTTATACCCTGAAATGACATCTGGTGACAACAGCAGGAAGGAGTTGTGCCAGGGATTAAAAAAAAGTCACCCTTTTTACAAGAAACTGGAATAGAATTGGGAACAGCATCTCTTACTTCTGGGGTAGACAAAAGTACTAAGTTACATTGTGGAAATGCTTTTTTGGAAAACAGGCTTTGGGATGCTCTCTTATTTTCTGTGTCTGGTTTACATTTAACATATTGTTTGATGGCAAACACAAGTTCTGTGAGTTAGTTTTTTTTTCTTTTTAAAGGCACTTTGTTAAAAGTTGTTCCCATGTAGCAGTTTACCAGCGGGGTATCTCTGGGAATTTCAAAGCATCTCTCTGATCCTGCATTTATCTCAGGAATGCTGTGTCAGAAATCAAAACTCTCCTCATATCTTAAGGATTATCAACTTCCCAGCCATAGCTGGAGAGTATACAGTAACAGCTGTGTGAGTGAAACCTTACTGAGAGGCTGCCAGGTTGCAAGGCTCTGCAAACAGCTAGGTGTATGTGTTCATTCCCATGCCAAGAATCCTCCCCTTATCTTATGTGAAGATACAATCTCGTGATTAGTGGGTGCCAGGGGTTTATCATGATAAAGTTCAAGGCTTGCATTGGCTTTTTCCCAAGATCCATAGGGACATGAATTAATGTTCCAATTTCAGTGTGTCCCAAACCAGCGGTTTTCTTATTTACAGTAATCTTATAGAAAAAGGTGTGTGTGTGTGCTAATGCAAGCATATTTAACTAAAACAGAAATAAAAGTAACCAAAGCTTTGGATGAAACGAGAGATGACATTTTTCTTCAGTTAGGCTGATAAAACCCATAAGCTCTCACTTGCCATTTTTACTGTGCACTTTAAAATAAAATCTTGGTCTCTTCTGGCTTCTGCTGCTCGTTGTGGAAACATTCAATAACAGTGTCGTTATGGGAAGCTGGTGCTGAGGGTTCAGAGGAATATAGGCTCTTAAATCATGATCTTGTACCAGAGAGCTTAAATCTACAGCTGTGCTGTAACTTACAGCACAGATATGTTAATGAGCTTGTTTATCTTTTTGGAACATCATCTGTAAGTTGCTTGGTTTGGCTCAGCCTTCGTTGAGTCATTTGTCAGTCTGTGGTGTGCATGTGCCTTTGTAATGGTTGGTTGTGGTATTTCAGTTAAAAATTTCATTCAAGTCCCTTTCTTATATGGAATGAATACATTTGAGACTTCATTGATTTGGGCCTCAAATGTAAAAAGAATAAACTCGTTGTTGACAAGATTAAGTCTACCAGGTGTAGGTGGAAACAGAATATGAGAACGGGATCTGCAGATAAAGAAAGGCACATGTGCTGTGATGAAAAGCTCAGCTCTTTCAGCACACCAACAATTTGCATTCTGCAGGAGCTGAAAAGCCAAACCATTTGAAGTCTTCTCCCTGCCAAGCTGATTTCAAAGTTCTCTTAGAAAATTGACTTTGTTCTTTCTATCATATCTTCTCTTCTCCTCCCCCCGCCCTCTGATCTCTCATGGTTTTGAGAGCCTCTCATTCTTCCTTTCTGCTTGGGTATTTCAAGGCAGACATGAGAGAATGGGTATTATCTCCACACAGCAGAGCCCATAGAAGGACACTGACATGGCAGGCTGCTTTCCTGCCTCACAATGTAGAGGTAGAAATAAATCTCTGATCCTCTTTATTGCTCTCTTTCTCCTTGCAGTGATGCCTTGCAGTGGACATTGTTTTGGTAGCCTGCAACAAGGCTGTTTTCTTTTGGGGTTGAGTTAAAACCATTATCCCATAGGGGTACAGACAAACTGTCACCTGGGTTGCTTTTCAGTGCTGAAAAATAGAATGCTAAGAATTAAATCTGTATAAATTCCTGGATGTCAAGAGGAATCAGAACTCATGTAAATATTTTTAAATTACAGTGAGGTCATAGTTTTGGAGTGCCCTGTGTTGTATTAGGAATATTTGACTTGCACCCAAGGAAAATTTGTAACTTGGAATATATTTAAAATGAAATGGGGACTTGCCAACTTCATGAAAAATAAATACTTGGGAAAATCCTAAAATTTTAGGCCATGTAGATATTTTCTGTCTTTATACTGGAACAGAAGGGCCAGTGATCTGAAACCAAGGAAGGGTTCAATAAGTAAATCCTTATAGAATTTGGCAGAATAGATCATTATTGTCTGTGAGGGAAGTCAGTGTTCAGCTCAGTGGTCTGTGCTCATTCAGCAGTGAATAATTGTCTGCAACACGAAGACTTCTTACACTTCAGCATAATTGGGACTAATAACACACTGACCTTCTGGCTAAGATGTATTTATGGTGCCTTGTTCTCACTGTGCCTGACCTATGTTTATCAGCTCATGTGCTGTAAATTCTTACTTTAAACCTTAAGTATTTGATTTTAAATGAAAAAAAGGGCAAACATCTAATACAGTCATGTAAATGAGGCATTCAGAACTATCACTCTTACTTAGCGGTGCTTGAGGTTTCCTTGAAATAGACATAAAGAGTGTTTTTTGTGCAGTTTTTCCAGTTTCTTTTATTTTTCCTATATTTCAATATTATGATAATGGATGTTTTAATATACGAATGTAACCCAAAAATACAGAGTTAATTTAAGTGGTGAGATGATGTGAATGTTAAGGAATAAAATATATGAATGCATTTTTCTGTATGAGGCATCTCTACCCATGTGTGCAGTTGCCTAATGTATGTTGTTATTCTGATGAAATTAATGCATGATTACAGATGGTTTTTAACATATTTTTGTAAGTCTGAGGAAATGTTCTATAAGGCCACTTATTGCTACACACATGAATAAAATATTCATCAATATTTAACTTTTTAAGAAATGCTTGTCAGTTTAGGTACAAGAAAGGACTGTCTTATCTGTGTACTCTTTAAAAGCAAGTGCCCTATTTGTTAAGGGAACTTGAAAGCACATTAATTTTTAAGACACTTCTGACAAATTTACCTGATTTAATAACGAGCTAAACACTGTTTTCCACAGAGTTTATTTACTGTAATATTTAATCTTGATTTTCCACTGTCTTCCATTCTTTCTGCCAGTTGCATTAACTTTCCTTATATTAGCATTTAAATAATCCTTTGAAAGAAGAGGACAGTGAAACATTGGTAGTTAATGGCAGATACTTCTGTTTGAACACAGTTGCATTTCCACCTATATATTTAAAGCAAATATTATTTTACTACAATAAGAAGGAAAAATTCAGGAATTTCAGAATGTAAATAAAAAAACTATGACCAATGTTTATGCTTCAAAAATCTTAATTTTCTTTCCACTATGTGATAAATATGAATCTTTATGTGATTGCTGAGCTGAACTTTCATACCTCTGAAGGTGGCCTGGAAATAGAAGCTCCTAAAACAAATCCTGCACCCCAGCATTGCTCAGTTGCACCCTTGAAAAGGAAGACATACATGGCAATGAGTATTTCCATGATGTCAAGATACTTGGATGTTTTGGTTTGTGGTTCTTGAACTATTTTAAGGGCTTTTTTTTTTTTTGCATCAGCAGGTCATGGCAACTGACCAGGAGACAAAGTACACTCACAGTTTGGGGGTTTCTTACATCACGTTTTTGAACAATATCCAGCACTCCTTTTGGCTACAGTGCTCTTCAGATTGACACAGCTCTCAGAAGGGACATGCTTTCCTCACCAGAAATACTGTTTGTTTTATTTTGGCTCAGAAATAGGATTAATTTCAGTTGACTGTTGCAGATCACTATCTAAAATAAATTCTGTTCAGAACTCATCCAAGGCTAGGAAACAGCTTTATGGTGAGGTGTTCAAAGCCTCTATTTTCTTCCAAGGGCCCAAGACCTAACAGGGCCTTTTTATTGTTGAATTTATGAAGTAGGTTTTTCAAAATCTTTCATTTTTTAGCTAAAAGTTCTTTTCCAGTGGGATACAGTAAACAAGCTGGATTTCTTGGGAAAACTCTGAGGATCAGTGTCTCTTGTTCAAAGCATTTGGTGACTCTGGAATATATGGGCACACCCAGGTGTACTGTTAAAAGGCAGCATTTGTTGTCCTGTATTTCTAAGTCTGAAACCTTTACTTACTCATTTTATTCCTTGAATCAAAGCAAAAGGAATGATATTGGGTAATAATTAAAAAAAGCAGCCTGCTAACAGGTCTAATTTGCAGCTCTGAGTAAGTGCCACAGTGAATGCCTCTGCTAATTCTGAAAGCTGTATTGGAAGTGTTAGAATATCGTTTAGTTTTTTTGTTGTACTTGATGGAAAGTAAGTTACTGAAGGTGAGAGTAGCAGCTGGACTTGTATTCCCAAACGTCCACAGATTTGAAGGTGAGAAGGTACACAAAAGATCTTAAAAGGCAAAAGGGACTATTATGGTCATTTACAGCTGTCTGTTGCAGCCCAGGGGAAAAAAGAAAAGTCTTAATTCCTTTGCTTGAATGCACCTCTCCTTGGATAGCTATGGAGAGTTTGACAACGTGCTGAAACCACTCCCTCAGTGCAACTGCACTTAAGCCCACTGAAGGTCAGTAGAAGTTTACAGGAAGGAATGATAATATATGGTGTTGTGTCAGAAGCAGCACAGAGAGTGGAAGGCTCTTGTAACTGGGATTCCTTTTGTCTGCACTCGTTGTCAGCTGCAGAGGAGCAGTGCTAAGGTGGCAGCTCTGTCTGCACAGCATTCCCTGCTCCCTGCCCTTCCAGAGCTGTTCCTTGCCATGGCAGGAACTTCTTGTAGTGCTGCTAAGACTTATTCCTGTTCTAAAACTCCTTGTTCTTTCCAGCATGTTCATTTCTTGATTCTCATCTAAAAGAAGTCTTTTCTTATATATAATTTTAGTTGAAATTCAGCCATTTCTCTCTTTTTTTTTTTTTAAGGTGTGCTTCTGCCTTGTTCTTTACAACTTATAATACAACCTGTTTCATAGTACTGGGGCTCTTAGTGTGCTCAGAGAGTAGGCTCAGTAGCCTCTGTAGGCATTCAGGGGACACAGCCCTTCTGTTTTGATGTTTTGAGAGAATTCTGAGTGACTGTGAGCCCTGGAAACAGAAAACTTTTCTGTAAGATTTGTTTTTATCCTCAAGGTAATGTCATGTTTTCCAATTTAAAATTAATTGCATGAATTACATGTTTTGAACAGTCACAACCTGTATGTGCACAACTACCAAATCTGTCCCTAAACTTTCTCCCATATAACCTTGCATCCGTTATAATTGTGTCTGTATTGGTGTAAACATGCACTTAATGTTTAATATTACTGATTAGTATTTCTTGAATTAGATATCTATACAGTAAAAGAACTTCAAATCTGTAAAGGAATACATCTGGGCTTCAGTGCTGTATCATGAGTGTTGGGGAAATGTCTGAAAGTTACCAATGTGTAGGTGCATTTGTATTTAGTAAACTCATATTCATTTCCCAGCCCCCTCCATGTGTTTGGATGGGTCTTACAGAACAGTAGAAACTGTTTCCAGGCAGTGACTGTCACAGAATCTTGAGGGACACATCTCCCCCTCATACCTGAGTGCTACAAAATTAATTGGTAATGTGGTTATCATTTAGAAAACTGTCTAAATATATGGTTTTTTTTAAAGTTCATGGTTCATGTTTCAGGGAAACAGACATGAACATAAGAGCAAAATTCATGGTTTAGTCACAATATCTTGACTTGGGGCTCAGGTGGTGTTGCTTCTATTTTTCCAGTGACTAGTTAACATTAGCAGTCACCCTTATAATGATATGACATGTCCTGCCTCCAAGTATGTGCCTGCCTACTGCTGCCATTAAGGAGGGTTGGTTTAATCAGTAATGTGGTCCAGCTTCTGTGACATCTTTTGACATCCTCTGACTGAAGAAGAGTCAAACACAGTCCTCGTCTCCCATTCTAGCAAGAACTGTTTTAGAAATATTTGACAGAACTTCTTTGGTTGTTACCACACCTGAATTTAGGTGAAGTTTCTGAGTTACTTTATTTAGAAAATGAATATTTTAAAGCTATTAAGGGAATACTTTCAGTGTGTAGTTATATTACTGTCAACAAAAGATGTGATTAAATAAATTGAATGTTGAAGATTTTCAGCTTATGGTTAACACCAGGTAATTAAAAGTAAGCGCTGCAGTGGGAGTACATTATATATCAGCTGTACTCTTTACCTCATTAGTTGGGGTTTTGCATGTTTATGGAGCTAACTTGCAATTAAAAATGCCTTTAATGTATGCTTAACAAGCCCTTTTAGGTATTTGGAATAAAGTACTACAATTTAATTGAAATTGGTATAGCATAAATAGATGTCTTAGTGAGATGTCAGATAAATCTTCGTGCCCAACTTGTCACTTTGCATCTTTCCTCTGATGTGGTTTTTAATGCTGACTATAAGGCCTGACATTTAACTTGTATAAAAGATGCAGATTCTCTCAACTCCAAAGAATGTTTTGATTTGTTGGTAAAATAAAACTTGATTGGCAGGATACACTTAAATTTATAGCCATATTTTTAAGCTATGTGAACATTTGTATATGCATGTGGGTATGTGTTTTCAGCTGTAGGATATCCTTCCAGTCAGTCTTCTGTTCTGCATTGGAATCCCAGCAGCAGTTACTGGCAAGGCAACTTTTAGTGTTTATGATTCACCTTGATGTTTTCCTTTTGAATATTGTGACTTCCTTTGTAAATAGTTGCCTGAAGTTTAAAACCAAGTCTTGGGGGAACTAAGGTGAAAAGAAAAACCCTGTTGCTGAGCACTTATCCTGGTAATCTTCAAACTGTGTGCTTGCTTGTCAGGGATTTTGTGGGAGTGGATGAGACATTAAAGTGTACCATAAAAAAATGTACCATAAACAAGGCTGAAGCATCCTCTAGGTTAAGGTGAGGTACAAAAAAAAATGATGGAGAAAGAAAGTAGGGAAGGAATGGTGCTTTTGCAGGACATTAAAGTGTCAGTGCTAGAAGTATAACCAAGGATCACAATGTGTGAACCTTCACATACAGAGCGATTCACTAATTTCTTGTCTTCACCCAGGAGTGTTGTTGTACCATCGAAGAAACCAGCTGTTTCCTCCTCTGCAGCTGCAGTTGGTGTTCCTACAAATGCTGTCAGTGTGGTCTCTTCTTTAGATTCAGCCCAAGCCCCAGATTTGTCAGGAGAATCTCCTGGTAAGTAAGGGTAAATTAAACAACTTCAACACCAACCATTCCTCTGTTGCTTTTTCTTCCCTCTCCATTCACCCTGAACACAAACAAACAATTTTGTGTTACATGTTGTTATGTGAAGGTAAGATGTTTTTCAGTAGTTATCCATATCACAAAACACTGTTGGTGAGAACACTTGTTTTTCAGACATTGTCATTAATTGCCTTCCATTGTACAACTGATGACTCTGTGTGTGTGTATGAGTCTTGCTTGTACTAAGAGTACTGATACTTAATTGCTGGTTGTATTATCCTTTGGGGAAATGTGCCAATAATCCAGGAAGATCCTGTTTTGCATTCTGTTTGGTGTTTTCTTTTTTTAAAACTATGGGAGTGTGTGTGGTATATCCTGAATTAACAAGTCAGACAAAAGGACCTTTGAGACGTTTTTATCCTGCAGACTACTTTGCCCAAACGTTGTCATATGCCCTCACATAGCAGCTTGCAGGCCTGCATTTGGTATCTGTGCCTCTAAAGACCAGTATTAGATACTTCACGGGAAAACAGACATGGCTTTGAGTTCCTGAATATAAGAAGTCATACTTTAGAATATTTTCTGAGAGTTTGCCCTCCAGATCATTTTATTATTACTAATTTTCCTGCTGTAGCTACACAAATCTAAAAACTCACCTGTTTATAGTGAAAAGGTACAAAAGTAATGCTGTATAAAAACCCCAAACTCAACTTTGCAACAAATGCAAATGTCTGAGCAATATTTGTCATAATCTTAAGATTTCTCACTGTTTTTGTAAAGCAGACATACTATATTAAGTTGTATTTCCTTTAAATGTATATTCTAAAGACTGGGTTTTGTTACCGCTTTATTATGTAAAGTATAAGCTTATTTATAAATTCTAGGGTATTTGCCCAAGGATATGTGTGTTAGGGCTAAGTAGAACTGAAAATTACATACAAGTGTTTCCAATAGCTTTAGCCTGAGGTCAAATTCAGTGTTGATGCCAAACTAATTGCTTTGGACAGTTTTTTCAGTGGGGACAAAATTGAGTAGGTTGTTTATAAGCAAGTGTTCCTTTGAACCTTTAGTCTCTCTGGTCGTTCTGTATGAGATAAATGATGTTTAACCTTATGTGCTGTGTCAAAGGCATGCTTTTCTACTTAGCCATGTTTGAGTCCCAAGGCTGTGTAGACTCTCATAATTGTTTGTGTCCATGAAGCCTTAGAACTGATTTGCATCTTCATCAAAGAAATCTCAAGCTATGCCTGATTATTGGTGGTTTCCTCAATATCTGAGTTTCTTGCTTCCTGGTGTTATGAACTTACATCCAAACTGCAAAGACTGGGGTAAAAATTGTGGTCTGTTACCATGTCCTCCAGTACTTGTGTGTCAGGAAAATTTTTGTTGCCATCTTCAACTGGCCATTCCATTTCTTCAGAAAATAAAGTTGTGTTTCAGGCATGAGTAAGAAAAAGAAAAGCTATTGAATTCTAGTATGTGTTTACTCTTTGTAAAGGGGAGAATCCATTTTGTCACCAAAATTGCAGGAGGTAGCACTATACTGGTCTGGGAGTGATGTTTGAATTAGGGCAATTAGCTGTCTTTTGTAATGTCACAATTCTTTGGTGAAGATTGGCTCTGGCCAGCTAATCTTTTTAAAAAATAATGAAACCTCACCTACCTTGAAGTTGTTTTAAGTAATTACTAATTTGTTAACTTCTGACTGGTTTACCCAGATTAAATGTGGGCTTAATGATTACAATTTCTGAAGTAAGTATTCACTTGCTTTTAATAAAAGCAAAGCAGACAAACATTGATTTTTCAGATTTAGTCAATCTTTTAGGAAGGTATAGAAGAGAAAAATAGGTGCTCCTGTGCCTGTAGAATGTATGAGAAACCCAGACAATAAACAATACTAATGTAGTTTGTAACTGTGTGACTTCCAGCATGTCTGGGAGTTTTGGCAAAAATTGGACACGTAATCTGAACTGATATGCATAAAAAGAAACTAATCGGGATTAAAAATAGACATGTTTAGACTGGCAATCTAATTAATTAAAAGAAAAAGTAAAGGGATAAATGAAATCATGCCTTAAACAGATTAAAATGTGAGACTGTTTCTTTTTTCCCCAGGAAAATAGTGGCATGGAAACAAAAATTTTGCGGAGTTGGAGTGTTTTATATCTCATGTGGCTCATGTAAACTGCACACATTAAGTTTGAAATCAGGTTCTGTAGAAGACCTTTATTTGTTTGTGGGTTTTTTTTTTATTTGAGGATGGAAGTAGCAATAAGCAAACTTCCTGTAAACCCAAAATATAATACATATAAATTTCCTCTTGTTTCATATCACATGTTCTTTCACTAGTTTTCTTTTTCATCCAGCAGAGAATCAATACATAATTCTCATTTTTTCAGCTACCTTTCGTTATAATTCTGTTTACTTTTGTAGTTAAGAAATTAATTAAATCCTTTTTTAAAAATACTGAGGTCACGGGCTTATGTAGTGAATATAAATTTGGGGCTATTTTTTAGTTTATTTGAATGCTATTTATTGAACATCATTATTACATTTCAAAATACATGTCATCTTTTTTTCAAAGTGAGTTGTGCATACATTTGTTTGATTTGTTTTTACATTTTAAAAACTGGTGAGCAGAACTGTAATATATTAACATAAAATGCTTTCCTGTGAAGACTTGAGTAGACTTACTCCAAAACAGACATGAAAGTGAGATACAGAAATTGAAATAGAATGAAGGAACAGATGACGGTGTTCTAACTGCAATGAGTGTGTATGTTTAACTTGGCAATAAGTTTTATATGGTATGTGAGCAAACCCCACCTGTAGATGTGATGTCAGGATTGCTTGTGTTGAAGTATCAGTCAGTCTTTGTGATTCCATTTGTGTTGCCATTTGTGTGTGCTCAGAATTCATCAGCCTCCTTCCCAAGAACTTTTCCTGAACTTTGCATCTTGCCTGTAGCCCAAGAGTTGTAGTATCTCAGATATTTGATGCTTAAGATGGTCCTAAGCTTATATCATGTGGATGTGACGTATCCTGGCCTACCAAATACAGAGTGTTGACAAGTTGCAAGATAACCATCTAAACTCACTCTGTTCCTCTGATACTTTGAAAGAGGGTGAAAACATGTTTCAGCCTCAGACAGCCTGGCCTTTTTGCAGAAGTTCCTTTGCCTTTACTCATTGAAGCTGCAGAGTTTTTCACAGCACAACAAGCCTTTCCTGAATACAAATGTGCCCTTGTGGTCTGAGCTTCCCTGTTGGGATGTTGCTGATGGCTGGTATTTGGGTGGTTGGTTTGCTGGAGTTGCTCGTCCAATTGTTGAAATATCTTAGAAGTGAATGGAGAAAACAAAGCTTGGTGGCCCATGTTGAGCTGGTTATTTATTGTCTTTACAGAGGGTGGTGCTGAGCAAAAGAACATATTTACTGGCAGTGATTTAAGAAGGGGGAATTCACTAGAGTTGGTTCTTCCTTGGATTGTCTCTTAGGCTGAATGTGAGGTTTGACACACAGATGCTGCTGCACATGCTGTGTCCAGGAAGGGCTACTGCTAACACAGAACTAATATTTGGATAGACAGGACTTGGCTAAGTTGCCTGAGCTATTGTGAATGTGCTAGCAGGGCGCCTGTATTTTTGTTTGTCACTTAGTTTTCCTCTTAAATGTTTCAATTACAGTTGTAATGTTGAAGTGGTGTGAGTTTTTATGAACTGTTTTGCAGTTCGCACTCCCACTGTTTTCTCTGATGGCTCTGAGTGTCTCTGTTTATGTACTTGAAGGATTTCATGTGTGTTTTGTTAGTGCTTCACTCTAAAGAATGCATTCTTGAGGCTTTCACTGTTCAGTTTGCAAATGGTTCTTCAAATACGACTTCTATGAAGAGTCTGGAAAGCAAGAGCGAGTTGCCTTTTGTCCTTACTGATGCTCTGAATGGAGAAAACACTGGGAAGCTCCACTGAGTTTGTTGCTGCTTCCTCCTCTTCCTGCATGAAGTTCTTTGTGTTTCACTTGTTTTGCCTCTGAGCCACACAGAGTTGCCCACAGTGTTTTTGCTTCTGGAAAGACACAGGGGCTGTTCCTCAAAGTGCAAAGGCATAAACGAGGCCATGTCAAAGGCTGAGGTGAAAAAGAAGGTGGATGCTTGGAAGAATCATCATAGAGTCATCATAGAATCAGTTGGGTTGGAAGAGACCTCTGAGATCATCAAGTCCAACCCTTAATCCAACCCACTTTGATTACCAGATCATGGCACTCAGTGCCACGTCCAGTCTCACCTTAAAAACCTCCAGGGTCGGAGAATCCACCACCTCCCTGGGCAGGCCATTCCAATGCCTGACCACTCTCTCTGTAAAGAACTTGTTCCTGATATCCAACCTAAACCTCCCCTGGCAGAGCTTAAGCTCATGCCCTCTTGTGCTACTGTTGGTTGCCTGAGAGAAGAGACCAATCCCCACCTGGCTACAACATCTTTTCAGGGAGTTGTAGAGAGTGAAAGAAACCCAGGGATGAGCAGTAATAAGAGATAAAAACAAACTGTGACTCCTGAATTCTAGTTCTATATATAGAGAAATTTTCTCCCACAGTTGGCTTGTTTTGCAGAGATGAATGGTATTCATTGATTTTTATACATAGGTGAAAATGAACTTGAAATCTTTCAGGACAATAAACCAGCAGGAGACAAGCTAAAGTAAGAAAAATGAGTGTGAAATGAGTTACCATCAGTGTAGAGGATATTCAAGAAATTCACTGGATTATAGTTACTCTTTCAGAGAGAGTTCCAGCTTTACAGTGACAGTAGGTGAAGGCTACTCATCAAAGCAAAGTGACACTTAAAAATCTCAAATGCTGATGATATGCAATGGAAATGGCTTACTATTGTGTCAGCATAAAAACTGTTTTAAAGCCACTTATCTTAAGAGAAGTTTTCACCATTGTTCCATGAAATGTGTTTTGTTTTAGCCTACAGATGTGTTTATGGAACAGATCCCTTCTATTAGCTAGTAAACCCTTTCATTGTAGTCTTGCATTGTGCACTTCCAGCCCTGGAAGTGTATTTTTGAATGAGCTCATTATTTACTAGATACCTCTTCCACAAAGGGCATCAGTGTATTTCAGTATGGTTGGTCTCTTGTACAAAATTAAGAGGTATGGGTATTTAATTCAGCTCCTGTTTTCTTTACCTCATCTCTATTTTCACAAAGTACATCATCATGTGCTGCAAGTGTACTTGTAAGTGTATGTGCAAAAGGGTCTTGCACAGGGAGTTTCTTTAACAATATTTTATTGCTGGAGACACTTATTTGTTTAGACCCTTGGGCACCTTGAATAAACAATAAGGCTTCACTGTAAGGGTGCTAGACAGATGATCTATTTGCATTTTCTTTTATGTTCTTGCAAATGTCTGTAAAACTGTCAGTTTGAAGGAGCCAGTTTATCAGTGAAAGGATAAGGAAGAGATAAGTCAGTTTAGTTCCACATGTTTGAAGTAGCTACTGCACTTCCCCACATGTGTGTTGGGGATGAAAATAAGCTACTGAAGTATTTTCATCTTTTTCACTGAAGGCAGAAAAAATATAGCAGAATGAAAAGCCACCTCTGAGTTAAATAAAGTAAAAAAAGTACTTCCACAAACCAAAATTTGCCTGCAGAAATCACTATGCCTAATCCTATTGAAAAAAACCCCTGCAAATTCTCAGTTGCAATAAATCCAAGATTCACCCTTTTTAGTGAAACATATCTGAGTTTGGAATGTGGATTTAGGTGTTGATAAGCCTGAAGAAATTCAGACCATAAATATCTTAATGTAATCTTCAAAAAAAAGTCTCAGTTTATATAGATGCCTGCCTTAGGCTGTTGTCAAATTCAGATTATCAGCACTTTTTCTGTTATGTCTATATGTAAAAGTTGGTTTAACTTAAAATTTCATGTTTTACATTTATACCTAATCTGTTGTGCACAGTTTGTTTTTATTTCTAGAAGAAAAAATGTCCCGTGTTGTCAGTGATTTCCTTTACCTCCCACTCAAACTATTTTTACCAGTTTTGTTGAAAAAACGGAAACCCAAAAAAACCCCAACCCATCCCAAAAAATAAAACAACAAAACCCAAGTTACTGTAGACTCACTGTATGTCTCTTTATTAGCCTCATGATGGCTATTATGCCCTTTCGTTGTCCTTGCAGATGTTTCCCTTGACTGTTTTCTATTTTTTTCCTTCTGTTACTTTGCTGATGGCCTATTTGTTGCATAGAATTGTTTTCATCTCCTTAATCTGTAAAACTCAGGCTACTATGCTGCACTGTTAAGTCTTACTTTATCAGTATAAAATGATCCATGCATTTAATAAGATGGGATTTTAGTTGTATGTACTTTTGACTTTATAACCATACCAAATAAGTAGTGGGTTACTGGTCACAGGTTTTAGATGTAGCAAAGAGCATTGGAGCATTTCTATAAGACATTCTGCAGGCACAGCGTGGGGGTTGAGAGGACTTTCTTGTTTTGGAGGCTTTGGACTCCATTTCAGTTTGGTGTTGGTTTGAACTACCCAGACCAACGTGCTGATTTCCCCTTGTGGACAGTGTGTGGGTGTAAATCCTCTCCTGGGCACGTGGACTTCAGAATATTTTAAGTTAGAGGGGCCTTGTTAAATGAGAATTGGGATGTTGGGCTTTAGGGAGAAAACTGGGAATTCTAGTGAAATTGTTTGAATATAAAGATTGTTGTGAAAAATGAAATAATTAGTTTAAAATATTCATTTCAAAATTAATTGAAAAAGCATTTAAGTATCTGGCAAACAACTGGAGTCCTTGGAACTACTGAATCATGTAGCTTGTTGCCTTATGTGGGCTGTTGTTTGTTTTCCTGTGCAGGAGGCTCTGTTCTAATTTTCAGCACATCATTTGACAGCTTTTCCTTTGAGAATACCCAAATTACTTTTTGGTAGTTTGAGTGTGTAAAACTAGATCTTAAAGAAATGGAATTATATCCATGAAAATACCAAAAACATTTTCAAAACCTGGCCATCACCATTGAAACTTTCTGCAATATATATTCAATTAGCCTTTATTAGATAAATTATTTAGGATACAATGCCCAGAAGATTCATGTTTCACTTTGCTTTCAGCTAGCACTTTGTTCATCACTTTCTTATCCTTCATTCTGTGTGGCTCACTCAGTTTCTTTCTGACCCCATCATCCCCATGCAGCAGGCAAGTTAAGAGCTTCAGATTTGAATTTATGAAAAGCAGAAGTCAATCACATTCACAAAGATATCTCCAAGCTATGAGGAAAGAAAAATAAATAAGAGAAAAACTTTTCATTATTTTGATGCTGTAGTTTATTTTACTCATTTCTGTGTAGGATTTGAAACAAGATTAGAGAAAAACATCTTCCCTGGATAGAGAAACCTAAAAAAAAACAACCCACCCACCACAAACCCCTGGCATTTCATGAAGGAAGCTCTGTGTGCCAGAGTTCTGGAGCAGAAGTTTGAGATTTGACAGGAGAAATAAATTCACTATCTCAAGGATCTGTCTTTACCATCTTTTTTCAAATATATTCCACTTCAGTCAGGTTGAAAGGCTTTGAAGAGTTGCAGTTGACACATTTTGGTAGACGGTTTCAAGATCTTTGCAGCTGATTTCCAGACAGGTTGTGTTTAACTAAACTCACTCCATTGTAGGTGGGACCATAAGAAATTTTTCTATAGTTCTGAGAAGGGTCATGTCTTTGCTAAGGTATATGTGAGAACTGAAATGATTAAACTCCCTTATTTCATGCTTTTTTCCCCCCTTTTCCCCCCCTTCTCCCCTCCTTTCTAGCAGCATAAGAATGTGAAAGTGGCGAGGTGAGAGAAAAGAGAATAGGACAGGGTTTGAGGGTGGAGAGAGATAGGATTGCAGATGGACTAGAGGCAGTCATGCTCCTGGGAAATGCACAGAAATCTGTCTGCTAAGATTCATTCCTCTCTATGGTTTGGAATGCGCTGTAAGATTTGTGAGTCACCATTCCTACCCTGGCAGAAAATATCTGTGAAGTCTCTGGCTGTCTTGCTTGCCCCCTGTTCATCATTGCTAATACCAATCCATACTGCAGTATGGAGGTTGTATTTCTCTTTATGTACTGAACAGCAGAATTTAATATTTACAGATTCCTCCCGGGCTGATGAGAGCCATGTAGTGTCAATTTGACATAACACAACTGCCTTTTTTTTCCTTTTTTTTTCTTTTTTTTTTTTGGTAAGTGTAGGATACATAAATGACCCAGTCTTCCCTATCAACCTTTGAATAATTGATGTGGCAAAGTTAATAACTCATAAATGAGGTTATACCACTGCCATCATACTAATGACACTGGCAATCCAATGGAAGATTTTATCATAGCTGTCTCTGTCAGAGTCCTAGTGTTGAAAAATTTAAGGCAGGCTGTTGAAAATACCCACTCATTTTGTTTTCCCTGTGATTTTGATGCACATGTATTTTAATTTTACACAAAAATATTTCGCAGGTTACTTGAAATTACTGGATGAACACTTCAAGTGACCAAAGGAGATGCTTTAAAACTTTACCATGTAGCTTTATATTACTATATATTGGTATTATTATATATAGTAGCATGTTAGAGGAATATTAAAGGTGTAAGACATTGTTTGTATTTGCTACTTGTGTTACTAAATTTGTTCAGAGACAATTAATGGCTTACAAGATGAGAAGGGATCACTGCAGTCTTGTCTGACTTCCTTCACAAAAAAACCTGCAACACTTCCTTGAATTACTTTCTATTTGTGCTAAAGTGGCATTTAAAAAGCTTGCCCTGGCATACTTGGTAAATATGAATGCAAGTTAATATGACTTAGGGAAGAAAATGTTTGAGGTACAAAGAGGTGAAAGGATTTTACCTAGTCCTCACAGAACACTTGAAAACTGTGATTTCTCAAAGGTTGAGCCCAAGGCTTTAGTTTCTGGTGTGGTTTTCTAATCTCTGTAATGTTTTCTTATATAATTTGTTTATTATTACTTTTTCTTGTAGGAAGAGGATCATCTAATTCAAAGTTGCCATCCGTTCCTACAGTTTCTTCAGTGCCTGAGGATTCTGCATCAAATATGAGGTGATTCTTCAACTGAACATCTGAATAGCTCTGCTGTGGCTCACAGTTTTGTCATTACAGTTGATATTCTGACTCCACATAACATAAGAATATTCTTTTGCTGATATTTGATACTAATAATTCCTTCTTATACATGTTTATCACTTAGACATTTTCAATATCTGTGTTTGTTTTTATGAAATTTCAGTAACTTCCTTCTTGTGTTGCTAATCACGTGTGTCTCTCTACTAGTATTACAGACAGGCTTGAACATGCCTTGGAAAAAGCTGCCCCACTTCTGAGAGAGATTTTTGTGGATTTTGCTCCCTTTCTTTCTCGCACTCTTTTGGGCAGCCATGGGCAGGAGTTGCTGATAGAAGGTACAAGTAAGTTTCCATTTAAAAAAGGGATTTTTTTTATGTGTGCTTTGTTTTACCTTGGAGACTCAGAATGTCTTTGGAAGCTTTCTTCCTGCTTTTCCAAGCAATGCTGTCCAGTGGTTTTCACTGCCTCCTGTTCCTTCTGGCTTTTGGTCATTGTCATTGCATCCTCATTCTTACCATCTCTGCAACCTCTTTGTTTCCATCTCATATCATAAATTCTTGTATCTCATTATGAAAGACCAACTGTAGTTGTCTCTTCCCTAGTTTTCCAGCTCTTCCAGCAAAATTGTCCCATAGAAGGTGGTGTATGGAATGTCTTTTGTGAACCTTAAAAGTGAGTTTGGTGTCAAGGTCATCACTTTGATCAAAATAAAGTTTGTAACATAGACAGTTAAGGGCACAGACCTTTCATGTTTACTGTGATGCTGTAGCAGAAGGTTCTTGGGAACTGTCTCAGGACAGCAAGTTCTGGTCTCTCTCTTGCATGTGAGTCTTCTTCTGCCTTCCTGGTTTGTAATTGGAAGGCAACCATACAGGTAAGAGGAATACACTGTCAGTATTGAGAATAATTCTCTGATACTTCTGAGAAGATGAAGGTTCATGTGAACAGCATTGGTCGTGACTCCTGTTGGTGAAGAGTGGCATAAAATGATTGAGATGATAGAGTTTTCTTTCTACTGGTGGATTTCTCTGTTTGAAAATGAGACTCAGCTCTGCAGTGCAGACATTAGCATCCTCTATTTAAAAAATCATGGCCATTGGAACACTGTGAATTTAACAGTGAACACTAGTTTTTCAATTTTCTCATAATTTGTCTGTGTCATATGCTTTGTTCACTGATTTTAGAATGAAAGTGGCAGAGTTTGTCCTGTTAAAGAAGTGCCTTGAATTAGAACCTGGGCCTGTTGGACCTTCCAGTGATAAATGTGCTCATGGTAGAATCTCAGGGTAGAATCTCTTGATTGTATTATGTGAGCTGATCACTTGCACGAGAGCTGTATTGGCTTTAATACATCTACTTTTTTCTTAGGGAATTAAAGTTCTTAAAAGCATTTTTGGAGCTGCTTGTTTGGCAGTCATCCTGTATGTAGTGCTGAATATGGTTAACACTGTCAGAAACACAGTGTGTCAAACACTGCCAGGTGTTTTACTGGAGGCTGCTGATATAAAAATGAGACTTTGTTAAACTTAACTGAAATTAAAGTTATTTAGCTTGCTGACTTTTTGGGGTAGGAAGAAATGGATGGAAGAAGTGTATGAATTGCCTTCTGTGAGACTCAAGGAGATTCTACTTCTGTTTATGCACATGGACCTCACTTCAGCTGATAAACATTTTAGTGGAAGCTGCATTGTGAACAAATTTATGTCATTCATTTAATAAGAAAAAACAGGAAAGTGATTTTTCTCAAAGCTCTATTTGCCGGAGAAGTAAATGTCTTACTTAGGGACATTTTTTCTTCTCTGAAGATAAAAGATAATCTGGTTGCAAAGTATTTTGACTGTAGTATGTGTTATATACACAGATAGATGAGTATTTCATAGATTGGATGACAAAAAAAAAGCAGAATAATTAATGGGATTATATGAATTATCTAGAGAAAAATAAACACATGAAACCAATTTTTGGGCCTAAAAACGAGTTACAGAAAAACCCAAACCAAAACGTGAATACAAATAATAATAGTCAAATTAGTTTATAAACAATTGAAAATATATATAATAGGTTACTGCTTGCACTTCTGCTAAGGTTTAGTGTGGGGTTAAGGGTCAAAGTACTAATAAGAGTGTTTGGGATGTCTGCTGCCATGAAACAAAATGGAAACTTGATTGATAGCTGGGGCTGAAAGGAGAACGCGCAACGGAGAAAGCAAAGGTCATAAAGCCATTTCCCTTCTCTGCATATATAATGACCCAATCCTTCAAGAAATAGCAAAATGTAGATACAGTGGATTAATACAACATATGTTAACCACACTTGTGATCATTCTGACGTACAAACATTTATGAAACTGTGAATAATGGAGGTAATGTATTGCTATTAGCTATATTAATAATAGTGGCATGGAAAATCCAGTTTTCTTTTTTTTGTCAAAATGCTTCCAAACTATTGCACTTCAGAATGTTTTGTGTCAATAACTGGTGCCATATAAGCATGCACTTTAATGTATACTTTTTCCTTTTTGTAGGTCTTGTGTGCATGAAATCCAGCAGTTCAGTTGTGGAGCTGGTGATGCTTCTTTGCTCTCAGGTGAGACTTAAGTAACAATGCCTGAAATTGCTGTCTTTGAACACAATGGAAATTATACTTAAAGTTTTGCTGTAATTTGGACTTTATATGTAAAAAGATAATGCACAAGGCCTTTTGATTAAAACCAAAATCACAGTAATTGTGTCTGTTCAGCTGAAAAGATATGAATGAGTTTGTTACCTTACTGTTGAGCACTTACATAACCTTGAAGATGGTTTGCCAAAGCAATTCTGTGCTGTCGTTTTTGTAAGATAAAATAGGATCAATAAAATATTAAAGTTAAAGAAACATTGATTTCTGCATCTTGACATGCTGAATCCTCTGGGATAAATAGAATTTTTCCTATTGTGTAGGGGTTATGAAACAAGTGATAAATACTTCTGAAATCCTGTCATTCTCAATTCATTTGACAAGTACTAAGAATTTGAGAAAAATTTAAGTAACCAACCTTGGTTGTCAGGAGTTTGGTACATTCCACACTCCCAAAGGCAAAGTGATTTTGGATATTTAAAAACTTGCTTGTTCCCATGGTTAGAAAAGAGCCAGAGCCTTAGGAACTTTCTTAAAATTGTATATGCTATTAATTGGATTTTCTTTCTGGGTTTCTTGCCTTTTTTTTTTTTTCAGTAATTAAATGGAAGACTCTTTTTATTGAGCCTTTCTTTTGGTGCCTTAAAAATTATACCTTTCTGGTAGTAAATTCCCCTACTTAAAACTTTAAAATAGCCTTTTTTAATGGGAATGGTATTGGTCTGGAGGTCAAGGGTTCTGACCCATTTCAAAACCTTTGACCTTCATTTACAACCCGTATGGTTTGCTTGCCTGACGAATAAGGATAATGCAAAATTAATGTTTCTTCACATCGATTTATTCGTTTTAGTGCCTATATTGCCAAATTTATTTAGAGTGTGCTGATAGACATTTCATGAATACAAATGAAAGAATCATAGAAGGTGTGAAAAATCGATAGTCTACATTGTCAATAAAGTGAAATAAGAACAATTACTTCTGGAGATTACACCTAATAGATTTTACAATGAACTAGTGAAGAGTAGTTATGTTTTCTAGTGAGGTTATTATTAATGAATGTAACCAGAACTTTGCTCATCTAGTTTTTCATCTTCCTGAGGAAATACAATATTTTCTTACTCTGAAAGGAATTTAATATTCCTTATGTAACTCTTGGAATTTAAAGGTTGTTATTTTACGTATGGCAATACTGGACATGAATATTGTATACGACTTCTAGAATATGAACTTGTGGCTAGTTGAAGTTACAGAAGAATCTGTATACAAATCTGTATAGAAATTTTACTGTTCACTCATTAATGTGTTAGACTAAAACTAATCTGAGTATTAAATATGTATTACCATTTAAAAAAATTCGTTTTCAGGATCCATGCTGCTTGCAGCAATAACTAGTGCTTAACCTTTCTCTCTTTTTTTTGGGGGGGGTAATCTAATCTTTCTTAAAATCATGTTGTGCCCTGTACTGTACGTCACTTGTTTGGTTTGGGGAAGTGGGAAGGATAAGGAATAAATGACGTGCTCTAATGCATCTATTTGTCATAGGTGTCACAATGCCACTTAATGCTAATCTAATCAAACTGGAGCCACGGTGATTGCTCAGCAGTGCTGGCGCAGAGACCAAGGGGCTTCTTTGGGAAACAGTAGAAACAAACCAATAAAGTCGCAAAAGACCTCAAAGTCTTTTTAAAGTTACAAAGCAGCTGTAAATTTTGGCAGAATATGAAAAATGATGTGAGAAATGAATCTAAAATTAGCTCCAGCTGTATACAGATTGTTCTGGGGTGATAATTACATTTTTCACTTTGAATTTTCCTAATTCAAAGAGGTCAGCGTGGCAATCACAGAAGTGATTTATTTTGTTAAGAAGTGAACTGTCTTTTGCTACATGAAAGCTTGAGAGATATGAAATTGAATTTCAAGCCGACATTTTACAGGTACTGGGAGGAGATGGGGTTGAGCTTGATTGATTTTTTTTTCTTTTTATTTTCTTTTTTTTTCCTGCAAGATAGGGTGGGAAATGAAGTGATATCCTTTTGCTAAAATTTTAATTAATTTTTAAGAGGAGATGGAGAGGATGAAGTGCCAAAGATCAAAAGATCAGGTCAAAAACCAGTTTTTAATCACATAAATAATGTGGCATAGTTACGAAGTAAGTATCTGCAAATTTGATTTAAAACTTCACAAATTTGTCAGCCATCATTTTATGAAATTGAAGGATTGCTCTGATTAATCTTTGGTGGTTTTATGATAACCTCTTTTCCAAATTAATTTTAAACATTGTATATATGATGTAAACACTTGGATTTTTTTTTTGAAACATCTGACATTTTCCTGATGTTCATTTAGATCTGTGGCTGAAATATGTTTTTTCTTTCTCAGAAGAGCAAAATGGAATAATAATCTCTGCCAAGTAATTTTTTCATAAAGTTTAAAAAAAACCCCATCTCTTTCCTGGGTGAAGTGATTTAAAAATAAAATTGAGAGGTACCATTCTGTGGAACTATTTGTGATGCCTAGTTATTTCTTTTCTCATTTCAGTTTCCTGTATTTAGGCACATGGAAAGAGAGCATTGCTTTTGTGTTTGGTGTTTCATGTTGGTGTATTGCTTTCTGTTTAACACAAGGTGGAAAGGGAAACAGGTGGTTTCAGATACACACAAAAGGCTTTTGCTAAGACAAAACCAGTTGTGTTTTTTGACAGACACACTACGTTTCTAGACGTGTCTCTGTGTGTGTACTTACATTTCTATAAATCTATCAAAACATAAAGAATCCTTCATTTAATATTACTGCAAAGTGCTCCTGCTTATTTGACATTAATATCATTTTTGAAAGAGTCGACGTTGCATTCAAGGCCACTTTATAAAAGCGTTGTGTTGCTCATCCTAATTCAGGCTGACACACATTCCAATAACACTACCTCCCTTCCAGGGTTTAGAACTAAATTTATGGCTGAGCATTGTGAAGTGCATCATTTAAAAATGGTTTCAACCCAAAACATCTAATAAATAAATAATGTGTATGGCTACTCAGTAGCAGACTCTCCAGACTAGAAATCATTCCATCGGATACTCAACAGTCCACTATCGGAGAGGGCTGTCAGATAAATCTTAGAGTAGCTGCATTCATGTCCTGTAAATCACAGGTTATTGTCTGAGCCTTCTGCCAGGTCATCTATTCTTTTCCCATTTATCAGAAATGCATACAGTACAGTGAACCTCCAAGCACCCCCTCGTCTGGCCTGGCATCCTGTCAGGGTAATTAAAGCAGCCAAAGGAGAAGGCCTGGGCCTGGTGTCCCTCTAAATGAGTGACATCAGAGTGGTGAAGGTGCTCATGTGACACTGTGAGACGAGACTTCTGCAGAGGCAAAGTGGTGTCACCCCTGGAGAAAGCATTTTCATCTGGAAGGACTCTGTGCCTAAAATGCAAGGAAGCTGGTGTGAATGGAGTGCATATCCATAAAGCAAATCTACTAGTGTGCTTCCTTCCATTTGTCAGATATTGTCTGGGAATACATGAAGAAGTAGGGAAAACTCTGATCTTCCCTACTCTCTCATGAAGGAATTAGAAATACTTATTTCTTGCTCACGTGCATGAAGCATTCATCCTGTTATTGTAGCTCCAAGGTGAAAAGGTACAAAATAGGTTCCATAATTTTCCTTGATACCTTTGGATTTACGAAATCTTTGGCACTTGAAAAATCCTTCTTTCTGTAGTAAATCAATTGAATCGTCAGTGGAATGTGTCTAAGAGGACTAATTAGATGGTTCGTGTCAGATTCATCTTTGATTTAACAGGTTTTTTTCTACTGGATCTAAATTTTCTAGACTGTAAAATAAACCTAGACTAACTGACTCAAATACTGTTCAGCTCCTGTATAATTTTCTGAAATTGGTGGAATGCTATGTAATCTTTTTGAAGGTTTGCAATTAAAGTTAATGAAAACTGCAGCAACTTTTATGACCCCTCTGCCACCACTGCCCACTCAGGCACTGGTTCAAGGCTTCTTGATTCCTCCTTCCTCTGTCCAGTGTTTTTTTGAAAGAACTAAGGGCACATTCTTGATTGTTCATGGCGTGTATAAAATTAGGACCAGTGTTTAAATACATTCAATCTCTAGATAATTTATCTGCTAGAAATATTAATATGAAATATTGCAATATAACTACATAGCCTTAGCTGTTGAATGTATACTGGACCTTGATAAGGTGTATCTTTTATAAGGAGATGGAAGGGGGAAGCACAAACCCTGGTAGTTCAGATTTTTTGGGGAGTGGAGGTACCATCTACTCAAATGGCCCAATGAAATGTGATTGTCATTGAACATGTCATGTGCTGTGCTGATTGTTTTGGGAGTTATTTTTTGGAGAGAGGAGCATGGTCCAAGGCAGTACCATGTGCATTTTAAAAATACAACAGAGGGTGATTAGTAGAATTAAAGCAGGGAAAAAGTACACTGTGAAAGTTGGTCTTACTGCTTCTCTAGGGAAACTTACAGCTCTTCAACTTCCCCCCTTCCTCCTTTTTGTTAGGTAACTCAGCTCACCAAACCAGTTATCACTGGGTAGGTGGTGAAATTTTTGCCCAGTTTTTTGCCTTAGTTTAGTCTTTCATCTCCTACTACATCCCTTTGCTAATGGATTCTGGTGCTTCTAAACAACATACATATTTGTAAAGAACAAAATACGTCTTTTGCATGGGCAGTATCTTGATCAGATCTCTCACTCTGATAAGGAATCTTAATTATTTGAGCAATATCAACATATGCCATGCAGTCATGCCCCCCTACGAACAATGTGATAGCATTATTTTCCCTAAGGGAGAGCAATAGGATGGGAGTTACAATTTGGATTTTTTCACACCCTCATTTCTCTTGTACCCTCTCACTTACATGTTTGTGGAATGCAGTGGGATGTTCAGGCCTTTATGAGTATCCTCTGCTCGGAAAAAAAGCTTTGTATTAGTGATGCAAATCCATTACCTCAGCGTGTTCTAAAATGTGGGTAAGCCTTTGAATTACTTGGAGATTTTAGTTGATGCAGAAGATGGCAGGTTTTCAGTTGCTTGCAGAGAGAACACATTATGCTGATGCCCTGTGATCTGCACTGGTTCCTGATTTACTTTTAAGTGCAATTTGATGTGATGGATAACTACAGTGATTGCTATGAAGTTATAATTGTATTGGGTATAGGTTGTCTAAAGACCAATGTTGCTGTGATGCCATGGCAGCTCAACTCCACAGATCCATCAAAACTCCTCACAATATCCTGGTTTAGATATGAAAAAATAAATGCTGTTTGAATACTTCTTGGTGCCCCAAGAATTAGATGATGACATTTTAATCACAATGATGTTCTTCCATCTAATTACTTGATGTTATAACAGGTGGAAATAAGTTTAAAAATTTAGGATTTGATTATCATTTAGATGTGTGGGTTTTTTTTAAATGTATATTCTTTGACATAGAGAGTAGATTTTGTAGGGATTTTTTAAGCTGCCAAATGATTTTTCTATCAACTGTAATACATGCTCTAATTTCCTTTTAAAAGGCATTTAGAAGGTATCAGAAGTAGGAAGGTTTTTCTTTCTATTTAGTGTGAACTTCGTCAAATATCTTTGTCAAAGGTTCATGTAGCTTTGCTTGAGTTAAAAAACCCAAAACACTTCAATGATAGATTGCTTTCATGATAAGATGGCTGGAAACATAACTTGATTAGGCAAATGAATATAATTTAGATCTTAACAAATAAAAATTGAAAAAAGAATTTACCAAAGTCTAAATTGTGAAGGTCAAGGGAGGATGTTACAACACGAGTCATGGCCACAGGTGTCTGCCTTACATTGCTAACTTGCTTTGCAAAGTTCTGAAGGATTCAGTGTTTCTAGTTTTGTATTAAGGCACTGTATTGGGATACACTGAAAAATGCTTCACCTCTAGCTGTGGCGAGACTTTATAGTGTACTCTTTTATTCCTTGCACTTTTTCAAAGAATTTGAAGATTGGAAGAATATTTGCTAGCCTGGCTTTTTGTAGGGGTGAGGCAGCTGTGGAAGGAAGTGAGTATTCAAGATCACCTTACTCTGCTATGGATTATTTAGGTTCTTAAGCTGCCTCAGATCTGCTTCATACTAAGAGAAAACTGTGTAAATCTTAACTGTGTAAATCTTAACTTTTGAAAACATAGAATTGCCAGGCATGCTGTTATTTGTTATGCAAGCAGTAGTAGGGGCATTCCTAGTGCAATTTAGTAACAAATATTAAGTGGTCCTTGTAACTGGAACACAAAATGGAAAAATCCTTATCATAATCTTTAGGATGCTATCGCATGGAATAGAATCATAGAATCAATTGGGTTGGAAAAGACCTNGACAGTGCTGAGGTCACCTCAGAGCCTCCTCTTCTCCAGGCTAAACACCCCCAGCTCCCTCAGCCTCTCTCCCCATAGGAGTTGTGCTCCAGTCCCTTCAGTAGTTGGGAAATGTATGTTGAGCTTTATGTACGGTGCTGCTTCAGGATATTGGCAGTGAAAAGGTTTTACATTATACACTGTTTCCTCCTCCAAAACTCTTTCCCCCTGCAATGTATATTTTAATGTACACTGCCTTAGTTTTGGTGGATGGAGACTGGTCAGAGCCAGAGAGGGGCAGGCAGATCCCACAGCAGGCAGTGGCCATGCTGTCTAAGGGCTCTCCTGGGACAGAAGGGACTGAAGTTTTAATTCATGTTTCAGGTGACATTTGTTATTATCACCATTTGTTATTATCTGTCAGAGGAAAAAATCCACATATCCTCTCAAAGTAGCTAATAGTCTAGCAGCTTAAGGGCATTTACCAGGCATGTGAGAGTCAAGTTTTCGAAGAAATTAGGTGCTCTCAGTCTGTAAAAGCAACATTGTGATTGATCTATGTTGTCCTTAATTGCTGTTCCCTTCTTTGCTCGTGATATATGAAGACATCAGTTCTTTCTGTAAGGTCTTCAGCATAAAATTTAGGGCTGCTTCTTTCTCCTGCACTGCAAGACACTTGATACGAACCCAGAGAGCTGTTTGGCTGCTGGTCAGTAGGATTAACTCTGGAGAAAGTGAACCAAAGTGTGGGAGGATGTGGGTGGGCACTGGCTGTGGAATCCAGACTCCTCAAATGCTGTCCTTAGGTGTTTGGATTTTAGACTCTCTCTTTTCAGTAAGTTTCATTCTAAGAAAACAGAAGGCTACGTTATCAAATCTGTTATCTCGATCACTCGAATTCTCCCTTCCATGAGATACAGCTGGAGGTTTATGGAGAGTATAACCTCTCTCCTTCCAAAGTGGGAGGTTTTCTTGCATCTCTGTGAATTTCCTTTTGGTGCTGAAACTGTACGTTGACACTTCCATGCTTGGTGTACGTCACTGAGCAGGGTACTTGGAATAATTACAAATGGATTGCATGTGCTGTGGATATTTTGCTGCTTGCTTCATTGAACTGGGTTATACATTCACAGTGTTTGAAACTGGAGATCAGTTTGGCAGATAACTATCTGAAGTGCAAATCTGATAAGATTGAAATAAATGGAAACAGCTGGGGAGACCCTTTCTTTGAACTGGAGTATGTTGAAATTACAGTTAAATTAGCTGCATGTATTTTTTTTCTTTGACTTGGGCAGTATGCAGATTTTGTCTCTCCGGAACTATATTATTGTAATATATTCTGTATGAAACCCCAAGATAACCTAAAAATTTCTGTTGGAACTTCACTCCTACTTCGTTTTCCTGTTGCTTTCTAAATTGTTTGAAAGTTTAATTACCTATATTTTCCTGTAATGTTTAACCTGTTGAATTCCATAGAATTACACGGAGAGGACCCTAATATGTTTAAATAGGAGTTTCTTTCCAGCTCATATTCTTAATAATCACTGAGGTTCACACTCCGCTGTGCTTGAGATCTGTTTGAACTCTTGTCTTTGCTCTTTGATGTAGGTGTTGGCTTCAGGAGTGCTGTGCTCTGTTTGCTGTTATTATTGCCTACAGATAGGCCATTTAAAATATCTGTGTCCGTCACTGGCCAGTTTTTTAACAAATTAATTGTGATAGACTCATGCAAGAAACAATATTCCATGAAGTGAATGGAAGTATATTGACAGTTTGCTGAGTAGCAGAAATCAAAGAAGTTTGTAACTTTGCTTTTGCCTTAAGAGTGGAGGTAGGTTGGAATTGTATTGAGAATGATTTGCCAGTACTGCATGAATAATAAGTGACCTTTTCTTGACTTAGTGATGCAATAACCACTTACTGGTATATCCTGGCAGGTAGTAGTCTCAGTAGTTAAAGTGCATGAGTTAATGTTGGCTTTATCTCCTTAGATCTTTCCATAATACTTAATCTAGGAGGATATTTGAAAGGTTTACTCATTGCCCAGTTAGGAGATGAAATGTACAATGTGGGATTTTAAGATGAGCAAAACTGATGGTGTGTTACATTTAGTATGAGAAAAACAGAACAACGTATGGTATATTATACTTCGATTAAATGGGGTTGGTGTTTCTGCATATTAGATATAAAAACTCTCAAAGCAATAGAAATGGCTTCCTAACTATGGTTGTTTAGCCCAGGCCTGCTTTAGACCCCCTGGAAAATGCCCTCTGCAATTTGCAGCCACTGCACTTTGAAGGATTCAACAAAAGCAGCTGCAAACTGAGAAAAGTCATGTGAATAAACCAGTGCTTCTGGTTTATACCACACAGTTGTTTTGTGGGAAGTGATTGTGGCTTTGAACAAAAATTTAAAAAAATACCTTTATATGTAAAAAAATCAAGGTGGGTGCTATATATTAGACTAAGAAGGTGTTTAGAGAGAGACAAATGGATTGGTGTAGTAAAGCCATGATGTTTTTCTGGGGACTGATGTGAAGCTTTATTTCTTGGGAGAAGACACTTTGAGAGTTCAACATGACTTGCAGGCTTTGGGTAGAAGAATAAAAGAGAGGGTTAAACCCCACAAAACTGTTCTTAGAAATAGTTTGCCACACTGGAGTGGAAAGAAATGACCTTTCCTAAATTGTTCTTACTAACTCAGAATTCTGTGGGGAAAAGGATGATTTTTTCCTCAGGGATTTTCTTTTTTTTTTTAAAGAACAGTCTTTAGTGGTTGTCATATAGACTTTTCATATAGTATAGGGTCATATAAAGGAAAATTCTCTTACGAGTTGACAATTATTTTCATTTGGTTAGGAATCCAGGAAAAGGTGTTAGTGTGAGTTTAATGGAAAACATATCCTCTTCAGCTAAAAATGCTAACCTTTTGAGGTGTGCTGCTGAGAATTTGTTTGATTAATGTATACATTTTTATGTCTGGGGAGGAGAGTGGCTTGTCTGCTGTGAATGTGACTCATGGGGGTGTGACAGGGTAACGGGACAGCTTCGTTCCTATGAATGTACATGCTGCAGATGTTCAAAAAACCAAGGGAACATAATTTAGCTACAGAAGCAAGACTTTTTTGAAGAAAAAAGGCATCCTGTTGCTTCACCAGCACACTAGGTCTTAAAAAAACACCACCATTTAAGGTGAGTTCTGTGCAGTGAGAGCACACCCTGTGGCTTGGCAGTCTAGTCAGAAGGATGATACCATGCTGACTTTATAACTGGATCTTTGAACAATATTCTCATGGGTGGTAAATGCAAAACAAAGTAATATCAACTGGCACTTAATTCTGTGAGCTCCCTGCTGATGGGGCTCTGCACTGAAATGGAACCCTTCCTGACAGGAAGTCAGCCGCGAAGTGTGGAGACCTCTGAAAATAAAGTGTGCTTTAATTTGACACCCTGCTGTTTTACAGCAAGTCTGTTTAATTTGAGACTATGAAAGGAGGGTTAGTGCAGGGGAGGGGTATGAGATTATGGAAAGTTCAGTGAGCAGCAATGCTTGGTGCTGATTTAATACTAATTAGGAATATGTGAACTTTTTGGGGCATGTTAATAAACCAAGTAATGTGTCTCTGTCTCCAAGCAAACCTGCTCAAGGAACTCGTGATCTGGGGAGCAGTGCTGTTTACTCGAGGTTCTGCCAGGAGAAACTTTGCAGAGTGGTGATACTCAGTTTATGATTTAACTTTTAGCCATATTTTCATTTATCTGTGCATATTTCTGCAACTGGGAAAGTGCCTGTCTTTTCCTCAAAGATTTTTGATGGTGCACTAATCTTCCACTTACTTCAGTGATGAAAACCTCATAATTTAGATCATGCAGAAATCATGCTCCTGAGATACATGTCTGTTAAGTTTTACATCTTAGTTCTGAGTCATATTTGATTTAGAAGAATCAACTGACTTGTCCAGTACTCTTTGAATAGTTCTGAAGACATATATTTCTGTCTCTACTTAAACTAGAAATGGTTATATTCTTCTTTTGGAAAATCTGTTTGATGAGTGCAGGGGAGGGTTTGAGTGAAAGGAGCAGAAAATTATTATTTATAATGTTTATTGTAGCAACATAGAGGGACAGAGCCCTATGTTGCAGCATGGTGTGTATTATGTTTTAGTGTAAAGGAGGACAGCAGATGCAGGATGAGGAAGGAAATGTAGTGTGCAAGTAGAGCATAATGGGAGAGACATGTTAGTTTTTCTACCTTTTTTTATTTGAATGAGCTTCAATTTCTATAAATCTTTTAAAAATGATCTACCTTAGGGTAGGATTGCCCAAGGGAATAACACAGGGCAGGTTTGGACATTCTGTCTTTTGAATGAAGAGGTGGGATTGGCTTACGTAGGTTTTGTTCCCTTAAAGGTACAGTGATAGTGGGAATCTTGTTCATCATTTCCATGCAACATTATGAGAGTTTGAATTGAAACTAAGCTGCATTGGGGGAAAAGAGTAGTATAGAATCATCAAATGGAAGAATGGTTTGGGTTGAAAGGGACCTTAAAGATGATCTAGTTCCATATAAAGGGACTTATGGTTCCAAAACCAGTGTTCACCATGTAAATTACTGAATTCTTTATGAGGTAAATTCATTTATTTAAAGCTAAAAACATTGAGTGAGAAGGTTGCTGCTGTTTGGTGGTGATGATAAATGTTGGTGGGATCAGTCCATCACTACTGCTGGAACTCTGCAGCAGTGAGGGTGCTGTGATTTTCTCGTCCTTTCAATTAGTAGTCTACCTTGAAAGCCAGTTTTTGTTCCATTCCCTGATTTTACAAACTCTCAAATGACAATCACAGTTAAAAGCAATGGAATCATGAGTCAGTTGCCTTACACTCCTGCTATTCCTTGATCTGTTTGCATTTATTCATAAAATCCTTGCTGGGACTGCAACTTGATTATTTGGATCCGTTCCCTTTGTTGATCTTCTGTTGTTCCTTTTCCTCACTTTAGTTGTTCTGTTTCATCTCCTTTGACTTCCAGTTTCTTGCTTCCCATTGCTGCATATTTACAGAACTGCTTGGGACTTTGGTTTCTCAATTAATTTTTAAGATTCCTGTTCTTCCTGAAGCCACTCTTTCATCTTGGCACTCAAAATAGCTGATGGTTAAAGAACCTGGAGAGGAAACCGCGGTGGAAAAGGTTTGCTGCTGGATGAACTCAAACCTGACCCCTAATTTTGTTTCATGAGGAGTCATGGCAACAGCCTGCCTGTGGGAGAGAGAAAGGGGGGAACTGCCCAGGCAAATTGCTTCCTACATCAGAAACTGTGAACCTGAAATCAGTGATCTGCTCATTGAGTTTCCCCCCAGTATTTTGTTCTTTTTTGAAACTAGATATAAAAATGAAGTTTATGAGTATTGATGATAATGCAGCTTTTATGCTGTGATAGTTATTATTGATAAAATTTTATGTATGCAGACAGTGATAATTTTCATAATTTTATATGAACTTCCAGATTATTTTTTTATTTTATTGCTAGAATCCTGTTTTAAGATTATTTGGTATCAACATAAATTATGACAACTGCAAACTATCTCAAGATTTTCTGGTTGTGTGGCATTGTTGTAATGTTTTATGTAGCGTTTCTTACATGAAACTGTATTTTTTGGGGTAGATTTCTGTAGTTTGTAGAGAAGACAACAGTTGTCACTTTGAGAGTAATTTTATAACATAAAAGGCATTGCCTGACAAGCTGGCAGTTTTTTATGTAGCATTTTTACTGAGGAATCTGGCCCTTAAGTATGCAAACCACTCCAGCTCTATATGTGTATAATTTCTTTTCAGGATCTATAAAAACTTACTGTGAGTTGAACTCTAAGTTTTAAAGTATTGAAATTAAACTCTCATTACAGTTTCAGGCATTTACCACTAACAACATAATACTAGTTTATAGGAAGCTCTGTTTACATGGAATAACCCACATGGTTAAACAGCAGGAGAGTCTTCTGCTTTTAGTTAAAAACCTGCTGTTTCTGTATGGCTTATTTACTACTCCTTTAATTCTTAATGTAGTGCGCTGTGGAATTGAGCATGCAAAAGTCAGCAAAGAGTTCTGTTTTCTGTGTCTGGGGTTATTACTTGCTGTACAATAATAAAGGCACTATTTTATTGGGTTAGTTGTAATTAACTTCAGCACTAGGCATCAATATAAATCATTCCTAATCTGTTTTCTTTACATTTTCATTCTTTTAAACTGGTTTAACATAGCTTCTTTCTGTCGTCCTTTTACATAAGGGCTGGGCTTGTAATTGCTTTTTTGAATTAGGCTGTCGGAAGCTAATGTTCCTGTTGGTCCAAGAATTGATTAAGGGACACTAATGAATTTCATGTAGCACTTCTAAAAGATTGGTAATAAATACTCTGTAACAGGGATCTGTTGGAACACTGGAATTCAATACAGTGTTGTCATGCTGGGAAAATGTTTGGGTCTAAGAAACTTTGATTTGGTTTCATAGTTAAAACAGTAAACAACTTTGTGGTTATGAATTAAAAAAAAAAAAAAAAAGTCATGTTCCAGCTTTTCCCCAGAGTATATTTTCTGAAAGTAGCAATCATTATTATAATCTTTGTTTCTGTGTTTTATCAGAAGAAAAATACGGAAACACTTTTAATTTTTTTTTTCTGCTCAGTCTTTGATACCAAGTGGGTCCTGTGCCTTTCTGCCTGATTTATCAACACACAAGTGTACTGCAGTGTGTTCAGTTGTTCCTTAACAGCACAAGCTTGGAACAAGAATGTAATTTGTTCTTTGCAGTCAGTTTTGCAACACTGAATGTGTTTGTTTCTTGAATTTCTTGTCTTTTTCAGGGGTAGGTTGTCACACATGCACAGTCTTAGCCCACCTTTATAGTTCATTAGTTAGTTTGCTATGAGTATTTTGGGGATGTTTTCCCACAACAAGAGACTTGGTGTTACCCCTTCATTGGAGAGGCTCTCTCATCTAGTTAATTTTTACACAACTTTCTCCTAGAACTCATTAAAATTTTTAATACAAAGCCTTCAGTTGTGTACTGTCACTAGCTGATTTTTTGACAAAAAGCAATGTCTTCTAAATGGAATGCCAGCAGTAAATACTTTTTATTATAACCGAGTGTGCTTGATAGTTTTAAAAGTCTTATAAAAATAATTAGCTCTTTTATATAGTTCTAACGGCAGCCCTTCCAGTTTCCCCTGGAGCAGTCTCTAATGAACAGGCCTTGATTTTTCCAGTTGGGCTTTTACATTCCCTGAGGACTTGACTCCAGACCTTGAAGGGCAGCAGCTGCCATTTGTCTCAGGCCCAGAGTTGCCAAACAGACCGAGCATGTACTAATAGGACACATTTGTACAGCCTGAGCCTGTGGGACCCCGGTAGAGCCCTAATGATGAGCATCTGCTGAGAGCCTGGAGCTGCCCAGGGTTAGAGGAACTTTTATCACCCTTACTGAAATCAAACCCTCTGTATTGATTAGGGAGATGGCTGGACTTGTTACCTAGATGCAATGTTAAGGCTTTCATAGAGAAACCTTTGTTTAAACTTCAATAAATCCAAGCCTGTTTGATAAGGGTTTGCTCCTTACAAGGAGTTTGGAATTTTTAGGAGAGTAGCAAATATTTTTGCAGGTTTTCACTTTGTGTCAGGATTCAGCAACAGTGGTGATATCAGTTCTGTAGAGAAAGGGCCATGAATATAATTATTGAAATTGTTGTTCCCTGTCAGTTTCTGTTAGCTCTTTCATTATTTATTTATGGTCTTAAATTTTATTTGATCATACAGTTATGTCTGTATGCATACTGGATAACTTTGTATCAATTGTATTTTTGTGTTATATTAACTTGTGTCATGTATTTGCAAAATATTTATCTTTTTTAGCTAATTGGCATTTGCTAATTTTGTTATTAAATTGCTACATAATTCCTAGATAGAATTTCCCATAATTCCATGTTGGTTTTAATTTTTTTCACTGGAGTTTTGTAGATTAAAGTAAATTAAACATACTTCAACCTTTAAAAGTAATTTATGTTTGCAGATATTCTGCTTAACATGCAGTCTAACTTTTTTTTAATTACGAAGAACCCAGCTGAGATATAATCTGCTTTTCACTATATGTTCTTTATTGCTGAGTTCATTCAAGCCTGTAGTGGATGTGGTGCTGAGAGAGTGCTGACACCAAGTGCAAACACTGCTGAAAAGTTCTTGATAGTTTACTTTAGGCACTTAAAGATTAGTATATCTCTGTATGAACAAGTTTTTCATGCAGATTTGACCTTTACTCTAGGATATAATACGTCTCTTAGTCATATGTTAACACATTTTCCCACCCTGCTCCTTAGTGCTCCATTCATAGTTGTCAGTACCAAAGTCATCCTTTTCCTTTGTTTCATAACCAAAATAAATTATTCAAACTCCACTAGCTGTATGGGAAGGATGGATTAGCAAAGAATTTGCTCATTTCTTCCTGCTTATGAGCATGTGTTTCAGCTGCTGGATATAGTTCTTAATTGTAGAATAAATTAAACTTACTAGAAGAATGTTTTATTAATTTTGTGAGAAAAATTAATTATTAAGGAGTGTGTATGTGTATGTATACATGAAGGAAAGTGGCAGTGCAGCTTGTTACAGTTGAAAATAGAGCAGTTTTCATATATTGGAAGTGTTTTAAATATTCTGTTCAAGATCCATGTTTAATTGTTTAGCCATCAAACAAGTTGAGGGGTTGGTCTTGCAAATGTTTTTATATAGCTTGAAGAATATATATGTTGGGATTATTCATGTAATTGTAGAATGGTTTGAGTTGGGAGAGACCTTAAAGGTCATCCAGGTCCAACTCCCCTGCCCTGGTTGTTTGCAATACGATTATATTGCTTTCCTAAGAGTGTACAGGTGAGGAGGGATGTGTCCATTTGCTGCCTGCAGGCAAGCACTTCAAATTGCAAACCAGCAGAAATACTGATCAATAACATTTCCTTGGCATTTGTTTGAGTGATTACAGTTTAGGGCTGGTTACATTGGATTAAAGACTCCACTTTGCTTGTTGTTCTGTCTCCAACTGCAGGTGCAAAGAGATGCTCAGAAGGAATAAAACAGGGCAAGCAAGTGTGATACGTTTCCACCCTCCATCTGTTTTTTGCTCAGGGTGTTTTCTGAATTGGATGCAATTTCTGTGTGTTTAACCAATATTAATATGTTTATTTTCGTTAAGTGACTTGTGCAGTCTCCTCTTGATCCTATTGAACTTAAATGACAATGTGCTTCGGGAACAGATTGCACTGATGTGTAAAGAACCTCCTGCATTCCTTGTTTGGAGCTGGCTCCTGCTGTCTGCTGCTTGTAGGAAAAGCTTTTGGCCAGGACTCTTTGGGTAAATAAGAGGTTCCTGGAGTGGTAGAACTGAACAAGGATACTCAGATTGAATAGGAAGCCAACAACAAATGGAAAAAACCCCAGACTGATCAATAGAGGTGACACTGGAACAATCAAGTTCAAAGCAGATATTTTTAAGGAACTTCATTTGTCACATATGATGAGAGGCATACCTTATTTTTAAGAAAGGAAATATGAGGATCAAGTAATATAAAAGACTTCAGAAGTTCATCTGAAGACTGATACAACTACCCAGGCACGTGTAGCTGCAATGAAATAAAATGGGACATGTGGTTAATAAAGACTATTTGCTAGACTAATCTCATTGTTGGTTAGGGTCTAATGCTTGTTGTTGGTCTTCTTATTTCCCAGAAAAAAGTAAATGTAGTAATTTATGAGTTTTATTAGAGCACTTGGTACTGTCATACGAGTGATTGTTAGTTAAAATTAATTAAAAAAACCCACTGTAAAATAGATTAAAAAACCCCAGCATGACTCAAATGGGACAACAGGTCATGATATCAACCTTGAGGGAGATTATTAGTTTCTGAAAGGAAGGGTTTAAGACCACTACTGTTTAATGTTTTTATTTAATGAGCCTTGTGCACACAGTAAGAATGTGATAATGAAACTTGTTGACGATAAGAAATTAAAGCTGTAGTGGACTGGGATGTAATTTTTCTTGTGGCAGAGTTGTGCTGTATATAAAGGAAACATAATACATTATTCCATACAAAATTGTCACTCAGATGAATTTTGAAGACCATTTCAGGGAAGGGTACAGTGCCTGCATTTTATCTGGAGTGCTTATGGAGCTGTTTATAGATTCTATTAAGGAAATAGATGGAGCAAGAACAAGTTGGGAAATTTCCTTATCAAACCTAGTGTTTGAGTACAATGTGTTTTCTTCTTTGTCTCGTTGTAATGGTTATTTTTCATTGCAGCTATTTTTGATAGTGTTTAGTGCTTCTGGGTGTTTTCCCTGCTTCACCCCTGAACATACAGTGAGGAAAAGCATTAAATGTAGATTATGTCTCTCAGTTACTAAACATTTATAGCCGTAGGAAATGCTGGTCAATTAAGTACAGCTTAGAATAGGTATGAAATTATTGACTTTGTTGATCTTCCCTTACAGTCCTTCCTTAGGAAAGTGCTGAAATGTGTTTTGTAGTTATTTAGTTGCATTAGTGGTTGAGTTTGAAGCTTTTAACATGTTTTTTCCCCAATACCTTTGGGAGATGGATAACTAAGATGTTGATATAATAATGCAATATGCATACTGAGTGTAATTGTTTGAGAGTGAGCGTATACTGTGGGGAAATACTGAATGGATCATGAAAGATGAAGACCATTAGTCTTTTCTTTCAACTATTAAAATTTGCTTTAGGGTGTGTTCAGCTGTGACTTATGAAATTGTTTAGACTAACACCTTCTTTGATGATGTCTGATACATAGAAAAATGCTGAAAAGTCTCATTATAAATGCACTTTCTTTTCACTTTTGTCAGCCTCCATCTTCACCAATTAAATTTTCAAGTGTTGTTATGAGTTCTTTGAAAAGCAGAGCAGCAGATGGACAGTGTCAGAAAAGGAAAAATTATTCTGCTTTTCTTGAGTTTTCTCACATTTAAGCTAACAGAATAGTTTGTTATCATCGTATGAAGCTAAATATTTAGAAACTGATATTATACTCAAAAAACTTTTATAAGGATTACTTACATATGTTACTTTGTTAGTAGAAACTAAAAGGCTTTATTTTTATTAGAATAAATTCATTAGAATAAAACCACTTGAGACATGTTACAGGCTAACTTGAAGTCATGCAATGGTGGCCATAAGAAGGTAGTGGGGCAGAACTGGGGGAGAAGGATTAGTAAGATTTTTGTAGCAATTAAGGACCAATGATGCTTCTTGATGTAGCCTCAAAAAACCCCAAGCCCCATGTGTGAAACAAAACGTAGCTGGTGCTTAGGATGTTGTGTTATTAATCCATATAAACTAGTTACATAGAAAGTAATGATAGAATTTATAATTAATGATGGATTATCACAAATTCCAATTATTCTATTTTTAATTCTGACTACTTCAAAATTGTTCTACGTTGTTGCAGCTTAAACACGGTAAACCAATGTGTTGGAGCACATCAAGCCTCGAGAGATCAGTTGTAATCTTTCCTCTGCATTTGAAATTTGGAAATCTTTTTTGGGTGGGGACAGGATTTTAGGTTGTAAATACACAGCATTATTCTAGTGGCTTCTGTGTGGCTGAGAGGTAACTCTACAACACTGAGCAGCAAAATGGTGCTCTGGCACTGCCTATTGAAAACTCCTCCTTTCAGAAATCTGAAATTTGAGATCTGACATATTTGCAGATTTTCACTTTTTGCCTGCCTTGGAGCTGCTGAGATTTTTGAAGAGAACCACAGTGATAGAAATACTGATATGGATAATGATTAGGAATATTATTTCATATAACAAAGACTTAAAAATCAGGGAAGCTGTTCTGGAAAGGCACGTGAAACGTAACTATTTCTCTGCTTCAGAATCCATCTTTTGTATTAGATTAGAGGAGTTATAGAATTTAAATCAAGACTTGTATTTGTCCTGTTCTATCCAATTGCCTCTACATTTTTGCCAAAATACAGCGTTAACACATTTGCTACTCTAATTTCTAGCTCTGTTAACTCATTTCTGTTTGGTATAGGACTAAAAATCTACCTTGTGTTTTTGTTAACCAAATGTGTTTTCTCCTCAGCTTTTAAATGAGGGAAACAAGCCCCAGGGATGGGTCATCTGGGTTGGTTGCTTTCCACTGTGTCTCTTCAGGGGGCCAGGCAAAACCCACTGACCTTTTTAAGAGATGTAGAATTTTGCTGTAATTCAGTGTTCAGCTGGGTTGAAGGAATGATTTCAGTGTGTTAAAAACACGTTAAATTGTTTTGAAACAGATTTGTGTGTTAATGGTGCAATATTTGGATTGTGAACAGATTTTTTTTTTGTGAGTGGAGATGACTGTGATGCTGAAGTGAGGATTATTAGCAGCAAATGTGCTAACTACACTACAAGCTACCAGAGAAATTTGTGTCTGAAGAATGAGCCTTGTGTTAATGTAAACCAGTTTTTAGCATTATCAAGGTTCAATAATGCAAAGAGCATCAGTGAACCAGGCTAAGTTCGGAATTATTGCATGACAGAGCAAAATGGGCTGCCCAGAGAGGGGGTGGATTCCCCATCCCTGGAGGTTTTTAAACTGAGATTGGCCGTGGCACTGAGTGCCATGATCTGGTAAATGGCCTGGAGTTGGACCAAGGGTTGGACTTGATGATCTCGGAGGTCTTTTCCAACCTAGTCGATTCTGTGATTCTAAAAGAAAATTATGGAGTCCTCTGTGGAATGTTTTTGTATTTTCTTCTCCCCTCAACACGATATGACCTTGAATAAATGATCCTGTCCTCTTCATGCTGGCATTCATTCCTTCCTGATTAGCAATTAATGCCTTGTGTTGTTCACTGATGGTGGTGTAAGTTGCTTAAACTGAAAAGAAAGTGTGTGATTTTTGTTGCTGGAAGTATCTTCTCTTGGTTTTGTTTTTATGCAGCTGTAATTTTCTCTTCTTTTTTTCTTTTTCCCCCTCCCAGGAATGGCAAAACTCTATACAGAAGAACGCTGGCCTTGCCTTTATTGAGCTTGTCAATGAAGGAAGGTAAGTCACAATATTTGATACCACCTCTGCATTCACCTTTAGGAAGTTGTGTGGCTTGAAATTTTTTAAAAGTAATTTTTCTTTTTTCCTTTTGTGACATTTTCTTTGAGTTTTGCAAGCATGATTTCATATTCTTTAGCACTTTGGTTCAGTTCTGGGATTTTGCAGAATCTGAGTGCTCTTTAGTGTCATTAAACATTTCACTTATCTGTGTGTCATGGGTTTTCTTTCTTCCTGTCCTTGTGTACTGGCTAATGTTGAAACTATAATTTGTATTCTGCTAATCTCTGGAGAAAGGGAATTGATATTTGGAAGACATTATAGCTCCGAATGGTAAGATAAGCCTCTGGCTCAAAAATCAGATTCCAGTTTGCTCATTTATTTCTGATCTACCTCTGAAAATAGAAAGGAAGAGAGTCCCTTTAAGGAAAAAAACCCAGTCTGTTAATACTGCCAATTAGTTTTATGTTCTATCCATAACTTCATGTGTATATTACTGGAACTTATAGAAAATGACAGAGCAGGTGATGGGGCCGTGCTCTTTGACTTGTAGTGACTATGCAGAACCATCAATATTTTCTTCATTAGGAATTGAATGTTGAGGCAGGCGAAGAGCAATATTTACTTTTTTCTAAAGGATTTTTTAAAACATGTCTTAATGAATTAGCTAAAGTGTACTGTAAGAAAGCCATTTCTGTAAACCTAAATTCTGTTAGTAACTTCAGATGGTAAGAATCCCAACAGAAAATAAATTTTGCATGGTTAGGACAGCTACTGAATTAAAACCAAAATAATCTATAACATAAATTAATGTGTTATATATGTATCTTTTTATCATCATAGGAAAGGGGAAAATGGCTATTTGAGATTTTTTTGGTTTGAAATGTGTAGATGTTCTCAAGATAAGTAAAAATAATGGCCATTTTAATGGTTGCATTTCAGTTTATGGTAGGGGAAACACCATTCTCAGACAGAAAAAACATTTTGCTACTAGTCTGGATCCCCAGGGCCAAGGTAAAGTAACAAGGGTGTTCAGTTACAGTGTTAAGATCTAGCCTGTAGTTGTTTCCTATTATGTGAGGCTGACCTGTCTTGACCTTCCTTACAAAATGCCTGCTATAAATTTGGCCCTTGATTAATGTTTTATTAGCATAGATAACAGAGAGATCCCACACACATGTACACCACAATGTAGGTTCATCTGTGGAAGATGATTATCATGAGCAGCTCAGTGGCTGAGCCTGGGCTGTGAGCAGCAGTTCCCTGGGAGCTGCTCAGCCTTTCCCAGAGCGTTCTGTCAGTAAAGGTTTGGAATTGGCCATTTTCTCCTCCAAACCTGCAGTGCCCATCACAGGCAGATGGAATCACTCCCCCACCTCCATAAACAACATCAATGACGTGCAGTCTGGCCTGAGCAGGGTGGTTGTCTCGGGGACAAACGATCCCTGGAAGACTGCAAAGTGTGGTTTTGGTTAGAAGAACATGTCTAAGTAATTGTTACTTCATTTCATTTCTGGCTTGTAGCAGAGTTGTGTTTTAGGTTTGATTTTTTTTTTTTTATTTTAATGGGAACATAACTTTTGGTATGGTGAAGAGGAGAGGGGATTAATTCCTTAAAAATGGTTCCTTTTATCTGTCTCCATTTTCCTGCATTGCTGTTTATAGAGGCCTTTAAAGTTATTGCTGAATGGGTCATTGCAGTGCTTTGTGGCTTTTGAGTGTTCACTAAAATGAAACTTTTATCCCTCCTATGACAGGAACTCTAGTCCAGAACTACACTTTTCTTCTCTTTATGCAGTTTGCATGTTATTTTCCTTGCTCATATACTCACAGACTAAAACATTTCTGTCCTTGTATTCTTTTTTATTTGCTATTTTTTGTGTGGTTTTGCCATAACATTATAAGCTTAGAAACTCCAAAAGCTGAAATCTTTAAGCAAAAATTAAGAAAATAGCTGAATGATACAGGTTCAGATTTCAGCTGCATAATTGTGTAATAAAAGCTGAATTGTAAGTTGTTTCTACAAGGGCACAGGTAAAGAAGAGAAGGCAGTTGTAACAAGGGCAGAACTGGTTCAGCAAGTAAAGAAGGATGTATGTAGGGTACCATGGCATGAGAGGTAGAATAAATAAAATAAAGGACTGGAAGAGCTGCCTAGAATTTGTGGAATCACAGAATTGCTATTGTCTGCTACCTTGGTGGAGAAAGTCTTGCTCACATTATAACCTTTGTAAACCAGGATTTTGTTCCCAATATTTGTTACTTGTTTGGACTAACGGTGCCAGAGAATATTCCAGTTTGAGGTGTGTTCTACTATTTGTTGTGGGGTTTTTTATCAGGCAAATAAGATGACTGAGAAGTCTTTCAGGAAGGGATAGAGAAGCAGAGACCTAAATCTCTTCTTATGCCTGCTTTCAAATGTAATTTTTGCTTTTATGTGAAAGGTATGAATGTACCTCTCTCTCTCACAGCAGTTGAAAGTTTTATGTTTAGGCTTGCCATGTTTTGGCTAGGATTCCCTGGGCAGAAATATGTGCAGCAAGTTTGCCTCTGGGACTCATAAGGTCTGCAGTGTGTGTGCTGCATTCAGAGTGTGTTGCTCTGAATTTCCTCATGTTCACAACTAACTGATGTGTTACACACAGAGCTGCTCCCAGGCTTGCCAGATTCATCACATCGACTTCACCTCATGTATAGGACAGAACTGATTGGTTTGTGCCCAGTGAAAATTTGAATCTTGAACTGAAGAATATCTCTAAACAGGAGGCTAGTATGTGGAAATACAGAACTGCAACCTAACTCAAACCTGAAATGCACAACTGGAGTCTTGAAGGACAGGTTACAAACATAGGGAAAAGGAAAATCCTGTGTAGAAAACCAGGAAGCTACAGAATGTAGGTGAAAAGGTAAAAGAGCAGGTATTGGAGAATAACCTCATTCTGTGCAGGGAGAGAAACATCAGTTTCTGGAAACTGCGTCATTGAATGTTAATCTGTTTTTAATAAACCCAGTGAGTATTGTTTGCTGTTACTGTAATGTCTGGGAACGCTGTTAATGCTCTTTGAAACCTTGTTAAAAAGGTGCCTGTGCCCGTGGCTGCTCCACAGACTGAGCCATCTGGGCAGCAGGAGTATGGGTTGCTAAATGTTTTCCTTAGCCTGCTGAACTTCTGTCAGTCTAGATTTCATTTCTTGTGCTTGCCTTTCACCTTCAGGTCCTCCCTCCCATCAGGGAGAGTCTGTTTTGGAGCCTGAACCCGAGAGCTTCCTGAGAAGGGGGTTTGTTCAGCAGAACCTTGCCTTGGGTGTGCTCTAGTTCACTGTCATGGCCAGTCCTCTGCTTTGGAGACTTCCAAGATTGATTCTTTTTTTTCACTCTGGCCCTAATTATGTTTCCTCCTTATGCACAAGATGTTTAAACTGTTATTTATGAACTGAAAAACCCCCATGCTTTGTTTTATTTCCTTGCCTGTTCAAGTGTTTCTTTTGTTAGACTCTTACTTCCTCTACTTGACTAGTTAGCGAACAACTCCTTTGCTCTGTGAAGGTTAAACCTCTCTGCTGTCTCTTTGATTCATTAGCACACTTTAGTGTGAAGCATCTCTTATGCTGGACCTTGTTTTCTGTATCAGTCAGTGCACTAACAAAGGTACTCGAGCTGGAGAACAGGCATGACAGTTATTATCCCCTTTGGGGTGATAATGGGTTTGGCATGGCAGGGGTTGAGGGATCAGCCTCCTAAGCATGCTGCAGCAATTACTCTTTCCAATTTCCAGTTGAAGAGGCTCTTGAAGATGCTTAATTTTAATTTTCTCAAGCACAGTTGGCCATCCAAAGAGTTACAGAGCAGTCTTCTGTACATACAGTTTTGTACACTTGGAAATGAATATTAACACAGCAGTTGCTTTGAAAAATTATCACATAATATTTGGTTGAAAGATAACCTCATTAAACCAGCAGAATCCATGTATAATTTCTTCTCCTTTGACTTTTCAAATCCTTAACCAAACCAAGCAACCCAAAACTTAAGAGATTCACAAGTGTACCTTGGACAGGCAGAACTAACAAAGTTTGGTTTCTGTAGCTTTTTCTTATTTTTGTGTTCTCTGTTGTATAATGAAGAATCAAGTCTAATCAAAAATTTCCCCTCCATATCAGAGGATTTTCTAACATACCTTTCAGTGCAGTTGAAAACAGCTCTTTGTTTTTTCAAAAAGGATACTTACAAGGATTGTTGTGCTCTGTTGGATTTTAAATTATTATTTTTGACAAACTCTGGCCTTCTATTAAAAATAATTGTTCGAATTATCCAATTAATTCAAAAGTTTCTGAGTGAAGGAAGGCAGAGACAGCCCACGAGTTCAACATCCTTAGCAAGTAAGAATTCCACCAGCCAACCAAAAAAAAGAAGTCCCAAACCTCTCCAGAAAGAACCAAATGTAACTGGTATTATTTTCTCAATACATAACATGTAGTAGTATAAAATCTGGAATGCTGTAATCATCTCTATTTCTATAGCTTTTTTTTTTTTGTTAGACCTGTACTAAGAAAACTTGAGCATGTCACCTGCTGTTCCTTGTCTTAAAATTGTATGTATTGCTTTTGACTGATCATAGATGCAAATATTTTTAATATTGAAATAGTTGGCAATCAAACTAGTTGGCCAATAACTTGGATGCTTTCCGAAGGGAAACAGGGCACAGATGTGGACTGTCCCATTCGATTGTCCATTGCTTGCATCACCATGGTCACCCTCAAGGAATGAGTGTTGGAGGATGTGTTGCCATAGGAGCAACTACTGTGATGGAAAATAGTTAGAAAAATACAGCTTTTAATGAAAAAATGGGTGAATACTGACAGACTTTGTGCATAATTGACCAAAAAACGGCTCAGGAAAAGAATGGTAAATGCAGTCGCATCCAAACTAGGATTGAATCCTCCCAGTCTGCTCCCTTTGCTGCAGAACCTCCTCCTCCTGAGGTTCTGATAATACAGAACCTGCACTTTAGTCTTGATTTGTAAAAGAAAAAATGTGTTTTCCACCTTTCCTTTCTATTTCTAGCAACTCATTCTGTTTAGATGGTGAGTTTTGTAAAAGAGATTTTTGCTGATTCCTGAGTTAGAATCACAGAATCATAGAATCGATTGGGTTGGAAAAGACCTCCAAGATCATCAAGTCCAACTCCAGTCCATTTACCAGATCATGGCACTCAGTGCCACATCTAATCTGCGTTTAAAAACCTCCAGGGATGGGGAATCCACCCCCTCTCTGGGCAGCCCATTCCAATGCCTGATGACTCTCTCTGCAAAGAATTGTTTTCTGCTCTCCAACTTCAATTTCCCCTGGCAGAGCTTGAGCCCGTGCCCCCTTGTCCTATTGCTGAGTGCCTGGGAGAAGAGACCAACCCCCAGCTGGCTACAACTTCCCTTCAGGTAGTTCTAGACAGTGCTGAGGTCACCTCTGAGCCTCCTCTTCTCCAGGCTAAACAACCCCAGCTCCCTCAGCCTCTCCCCATAGGACTTGTGCTCCAGTCCCTTCACCAGCCTCTTCTCTGGCCCCGCTCCAGCCCCTCAATATCTTTCCTGAACTGAGGGGCCCAGAACTGAACACAACACTCAAGGTGTGGCCTCACCAATGCAGAGTGCAGGGGAAGGATCACTGCCCTGGTCCTGCTGGCCATGCTATTTTTGATCCAGGCCAGGATCCCATTGGCCTTCTTGGCCACTGGAGTTCTTACGTTTTGCTTTTGTAGCAGAAACCGTGTCAGTCTGAACCGCAGAAGATCATTAGGGTAGACTTGAAGAAAGATTTTAAAGGGGTTGAAAATTAGAAGTTCTAGCCTGGCTGTGTTTCAAAGATAGATAAGTTGACTTGAGGTGGATTCTTGACACTACATGACTCTTTTTTTTTTGTGCATGCGTGTGCCCTAAGGGATACTGTGACATGCACAACCATTTTTACAACTGTTTCTTTATTTCACTGAGTTTTGATCATCTGTGCACAGATTTAAATTGCATCCTTTTTGAGTAATGGGAAACATGATCTTTGCTGTAATTTAATGAATAAAGCAGAAGCTTTTTTGGAAGAACTATGTCTTAATTAAGAATTAATGAAAACTTTATTATTGGAGATAGTAACTTTGGAGGAAGTATGTATGTGGCAAAGGTGGGCTTTGCTTATGAGAATACATAATTCATTTGCTGGGTCTGTGGAAAAGGAAATTTGAGTGCCTGGGAATTCTGAATTTTTTCTTATGTAGAAAGTTTTTGGTAACATCTGCTTTTAGAAAACTAAATTAATGCAAGAGTAACAAGAAGGTATTTATGCTGCACTCTCTTGTGTATAAATGTATTGTACTGTGGCTATCTGATGGAATATTTTCAGAAATTATCCTATGCAGTGTTTCTTGGAATGTGACCACAACAGTTTTCAGTAGGCTCTGACATGTCCTAGGAGGCTCTCCTAGATGGAAAAGATTGGATTGACATGTCCCCCTTAGCTGTCTCTTCAAGGTGCCTTCATATTTTATGCTACTGCATGTCCAAGTCAGCATTTTGACAAATCTGCACAACTTTGGGCCTTTGTTCAGTTTTTTCCCCTCTCCTGTTTTGTGTTCAAACTTCAGTCTTTGGGACATTGTGGACTTAGCTTCGTATTTTTGAGAATTGAATAGCATATCTGTAAAGGATTTGTGTTCCACAAACTTCTTGCATCAGTAATTCCAACGCTCAGCACTCTGAGCAGTCAGACTGTCTGTGTAGAACATCTCTCCTTTTGAAGTCAGAGCATCTCTGGTAGGTTTATGAGGGGTGCAAGCAGGAAAGCTCACCTTTCTTGGCTATCAGAGTCCTCTGCTGTGGTGGTGTTTGGAACATACACAATCTCTCCCTGTAGTACTTTATGAGAGATTTATGCCTAAACAGCTGTTGCAAATGCCCCTTCCTGTAAATCTTTTTTCATTCTTTGACTGAAATTGATAATTTTGGGACATCAGTAATACTAACTCAGAATTTCTCAAGCTCTCACTTGCTTTTGCTATATTTTTCTCTTATATTTTTTCCCTCTTGTAGCTCCTCCTTTTTACTTGCTGTAAGGAGAATCTTGGCTTTTTACTCGATCATCTAAGCATTCAGCAGCCAGAAATCAGAGAAAGAGTTTTAGCTCCGATTCTCATGGTTTTCTCTTTCAGCATAACAGTGAAAATCAGTTTATTTCATGTATTTGGCTTGAACTCTTAGTGGTTTAGCACTTCATTCCTGACCCAGCAAAGTATGCAAGTATATATTTAACTTCCAGCATGGAATCCATTCCCTTGCTTGTTTTTTCTAGGCTGCTCATCTTTTCAAAGTTAATCAGGTTTTTAAATATTTTAGTCCAGAAAGAAAGTGCTTAGACAAAGGAATAAAGAGGCCTTGAATCTGATGTGCACTGGAAGCAGAAGAGTAGGCCTGTTACCAGAATCTTTAAAATCCCAGATATCATGTCTGACTTGTACAGAACACGCCCATCCACGCTCCAGCCACAGTCTTCTCATGTTAAGATGAGCAAAAGAAAAAACATCTAAATTCAGTAGCATGCCATAAATAAAAACAAACCAGAAGGGAATATCTCAGGGAAAGCAGAGTGTAAATCACCACTCTCAACTGTATTTTGGTGTTTAATAGCAATGAAAAAAATAAGCAGATATGTGAGATAGTTAATGTAAGGCAAGTGTGGTCCATGGGTCTGCATACAGATACTATGAAGGAAGAAGGACATTGCTAAGAGATTTTCTTCAGCTTCAGAGTCCATACTTTGAAAAAGACAAGCAATTAAAAAACTGAAACACTGTCCTTTTACTGTGGAAAAAAATGTATTTAGTGGTGGTTTAGATAGAATTTTTGTTTAACTGAAAACTAATGTGATCTAGTTGCTGAGGGAAAAAATGAGGATAAAAGCAGGCAAGAATTAGTTATGGTTGGGATCTTTGTGTTTCTGGTCTTTTTGTTTGTTTGTTTTAATTGACACTAATTACCATATTATAAAAGTTCTTTGTGTGACAACATGGTGTAAAATACCTTTTTCTGGCACACGTTGCTCAGAGAAATTGTGGATGCCCCATCTCTGACAGTGCTCCCAGCCAGGTTGGATGGGGCTCTGGGTAACCTGACCCGGTGGGAGGTGTCCGTGCCCATGGCAGGGGCTTGGAACAAGATGCCCTTTAATAAGATCCCTTCCAACCCAAACCATTCTATGATTCTATGATCTTCAGACCTTAAAAAAGTTAAAATTGGGGCATCTTTCTGAAAGCTATGCTATAGCTCAAACAGAAGGTACAGACTTGATGGAGGAAATTAAATTATTTTGAGGAAGACATTCATGGTCAGTTTAGTGTGGGAGGCCAAAGCAGGACCCAGAAAGGATCCTTTAAACACATGGAACACACTTACTGTTTAGTGAGGAAAATGAGATGTTTCTAAACTCTTTTCTCAAGAAGAAAGCATTTGTGTCTCAAAATTACCTGATCCAGGTAATGCAGTTTTTAGACTCTCCCCTGTGTACAAAACGTGTTGTATGTAGTTTGGAGTTGAACTAACACTTCAGCAGGAGTCAGATTCTTGTCCATGCTTCAGCCTTTTCCATTGAAAGCAGTGAGCTGTGCATCACAAATTTCTGTGTAACATTGTGTTTGCCTTTTCCATAAAAGTAACAGCTGCCAAGGTTCCCCAAATTAGCGTTTAATAGATGATTAAAACTTGATTTTAGACATTTAAGCAGAGGTGTCTTCATCTATACAGGTGCTTGTATTTGCTTTTGATGTTTAGTGATGGCTGTAGATTTCTCTCTCCTATCATGCCATCACTACATTTATGTATAGATGTGTATTTAGCTTGCAAAGTCTCACACTTGGAGGTAATTTCAAAATAGAAATCTGAGTGGTATGCAGTGCATGTGGATACTGTTTTCATAAAGAAATCCAAACTGCCCAAGGTGATGATCCAACTTGAATTGTTTGTTGTAAGAAAGTTAATCTAAGCATATGCAGTGTTTGGAAAAGGTGACTGAAAAAATTTCTAAGTTCTTGAATGTAAATAATGAACATGGCTTTCAGATGGTGTAAACCAGTGTATTATTTCATATAGATTTTATTTATGTGAGTAAATAATTTTTACCATTGTCTCATGAAGACCTTTTTGCTGGGTACCCTTCTGGTCTGTTCTGAGAACACTGTCCTGTGTCAGGGAATGTAGTTCCTTGCTTTGTTTGGAACATGTACATCATCTCTGCAAAGGCACAGCAATGTGCTGGGCATAGAATCATAGAATCGATTGGGTTGGAAAAGACCTCCCAGATCATCAAGTCCAACCCTTGCTCCAACTCCAGTCCCTTTACCAGATCATGGCACTCAGTGCCACGGCCAATCTCACCTTTAAAACCTCCAGGGGTGGGGAATCCACCCCCTCTCTGGGCAGCCCATTCCAATGCCTGATTACTCTCTCTGGAAAGAATTTTTTTCTGATCTCCAACTTCAATTTCCCCTGGCAGAGCTTGAGCCCATGCCCCCTTGTCCTATTGCTGAGTGCCTGGGAGAAGAGACCAACCCCCACCTGGCTAGAACTTCCCTTCAGGTAGTTCTAGACAGTGATGAGGCCACTGGGTGCATTTAGCAGATACAAAGGAAAACCATGTTGTAAAGTGTTAAACCAATTGTTTATATTAGGTGACTACTTCAATGTTGATGAAAAAAAATTGGGACTTAAAAAGATAATGATAGTTAGATTAAAGGTAGACCTTTTAGAGGATGATAAGTATTTTTCAAAGTCTCATCAGGCTGGCAGAAGATATTGACAAACTTAATGTAAATAATGAAGTACTGCCCAACAGTATTACATGTATATCGCAATACAGGAGTATTTCTGGTCCCCATCAAATTTGCTGATGACACCAAGTTGGGAGGGAGTGTAGACCTGCTGGAAGGCAGGAGGGCTCTGCAGAGGGATCTGGATAGACTTGAGAGATGGGCTGATTCCCATGGGATGAAGTTCAATAAGGCCAAGTGCCAGATCCTGCACTTTGGCCACAACAACCCCATGCAGCACTACAGGCTGGGCACAGAGTGGGTGGAGAGCAGCCAGGCAGAAAGGGACCTGGGGGTACTAATTGACAGGAAGCTCAACATGAGCCAACAGTGTGCCCAGGTGGCCAAGAAGG
>VWZD01013483.1:2206497-2236070 GCA_013396695.1 Sakesphorus luctuosus | reverse complement strand
AATCAGGCATTGGAATGGCCTGGCCAGAGACGTGGTGGATTCCCCATCCCTGGAGGTTTTTAAAGTGAGCTTGGCCGTAGCACTGAGTGCCATGATCTGGTAAATGGCCTGGAGTTGGACCAAGGGTTGGACTTGATCTTGGAGGTCTTTTCCAACCCAATCGATTCTATGATTCTGTTCTGTGTTTATTTATATGCTTCTGTGTCAGATTTAAATGTACTACTGGGGATCCTGGAGAAAGAGTCAAATGCCTGGAGTCTGCCCAACCTATGAAATTGGTTATGCAAAGCTTTTTGTTGCTAGTTTATTAGTAGGTATTTGTTTTACCTGAACATGATTGTAAATTATGAGAGACAGAGTTTTGGGGTTTCTTTTTTTCAGAGTATGAACAATACCTTCTTAACTAGTTTGTTTTTCCATGTTTTGTGATGTCATGAGAAGTTCTGATATTAAATTTATGTTATTGCAGCAATGTTGGTTCTGGAAGTGTGTGAAAGCAAAGTTTGTCACTAATGCATGTAGATAAATGTGCAGAATTGTGTGTTTGTTGACCTGCAAGTCTACTGCATGTGTTCAATCCTGAATGGCATAGGAATGAGACAGCACAGCACTGATCATACCTTCAAACATACTGTTATAGACAGGTGGAGCCTTCTTTTAGATAAATCAGTTATCAGGGATAAAATTAACATGCTATGCATTAGAAACCATCCTACATAATAAATCCAGTGGTTATAAAGAAAGGCTCTGAGGAGGCTCTGAACTTGTTGAAATGTACTTCAGCTTATATGTGCAAGGCAAACAAGTGATTTTATGTTCTGCTACTCTCTTACTATAATAGAAAATCTTAAAAAAAAAGCTTTAATAGGAGATATTTTTAAAATGGAGTTAGCAGAGCATGTAATGGATTCATCTGATGTATCTTTGAGTAATCCTATGGAAATGTGCACCTTCTAAAACTGTTTCTCCTGTATAGCCAGTTTTAACTTTATGAATCCCAATGTAACTAATTAAAAAGGAAGTGTTTTTAGTAACAATATGTGAACTCAGAATAATTGGGTTGTGATTCAATCTGTCAGCTCTGATGCCATTCATAAACTCAGGGTTTATGAAGGCCTCAGAAATTTCAGATTGAATTATGTCTTTATTCTGTACATAACCTGGAACAATGTATATCTTAGCATTTCATTTGAGACTGAGAATGTTTTATAATCCTGAAAATATTACTTAAATGTGTACTTACCATAAAATTTCAATTTTACATTCGGAGAAAAAAACTATATTGCATTGCAATTCTCAGTTTTTTACTTAGACTTTACATCAGTTATGTTTGATGTTTTAACTGTGTTTATGTACATAAACTGCTTTGTATTGTGGCGTGTGTAAGATTTTCTTAGATTTCTCTATTTCAGGTAAAACAAACAACTGTCCAGAATGTTTACATTTTAATACTTACTGTGGCCTAGTATCAAAGTACAGTTTTACTAATTGCCAGATTATTATCCTTCAACATTATTCATACCATTTTCTTAACCAAATAAAATGAGTTATGAGAGCTAAAAAAATTTACATGTATTCTGTATTTACAGATTTGTATTTTTGGACTTCATTCTCTCAAGGCAGTTCTTACATATTCTCTGTCCTCAGGCTGCTGAGTCAAACCATGAAGGATCATTTGGTGAGAGTGGCTAATGAAGCAGAGTTTATCCTGAGCAGACAGAGAGCAGAGGATATTAACCGCCATGCTGAATTTGAGGTAAGAAATGAAACCTTTGAAGAAACCTCAAACACAAAAACATAACAAGCCCACTGTGAGAATTCCAGTGTGTGATATGGGCTTTTCACACAGGAGGTTCCTCTCTGAAAGGTGCTTTGCAGTCATGGGATGATTTGATAAGTTTGCCACTAACTTTGATGGGAAAATAGGCTGAGCAGAGCAGCTCAGTACTTGTTGAAATCTGCACACCATAGTTTGTAGGGGAAATAATTTTATCTACCAATGCTGCTGTTTTCCATTTAGCATATATCACTGTATGTGTTAGAGCTGCTTAGCATCACAGTTAAGATACAGGTGAAAAAAAACCACTTTACTGAACATAGATGGTAACAGCCTGTGAAATGCAGAGTGAGCAATTACTTTTTTTTCTTTTTGTATCATTTGCTGTTTAACTTAATCCCTCTCTAAAACTACTCTGCTTACGTTTTCCACGCGTCTCTGTGGTTTTGTTACATTGTCGTGTTTTCACTCCACTTAAGGGATTCTAAAGTGAAATAATGGTCTTTCTTTTTGTAATAAACTTGTATTACTTGTAATAAAAATATGAGCCTTTTTTCTGGATCACTTTGGTCGTACCTCCAATTTTGGATCTCAGTAACATTACATGTCCTTCCTCTGTGATTTAAATATTGGGCTAAATGAAAATAAAGTGAATCTCACTAAATTCCCTGATACTCTGCGAAAGAGTACTTAGTGTTTCTCCTGACATGTGATACTACTTGTGGTTTTGTTTTTAAAATGAAGCATTAAGAGATTGAAGGCACATTTGGGCTTAACGTATTTCTAAAATGGTTTTCTCTTAAATCTTTACTTGAAAAAATACTCCCCAAAGATGAAAGCATATTTGTCTTAGACAGTGCTTATGTTCTAAAGGTCATCTGTGTTGGCCCCAGGATTCAAGCTGTGCGTTGTTTAATAACATATCTGCTCTTCATCTCCAGCTCGTTACCCCCTCCTGCAAACAGAGATGTTGTGAGATATCTACAGTACCGTTTTGCAATGGTGAAATAGCAGGCATGTTTCATTTATTACAGCAAGGCTTTGGCGACAGTCCTGTGGAGATGAAAAGTGCATCTTTTTCCTTCGTTGCCCAATAGTCACTGGAGTGGGACATGCTTGGCATGTTTTGCTCTGGATTTATGCAGGAGCTCCATGCATGGCATGGCATTATTGGTTAGATGAACAGCCCACTTTTTTCCCTCAGATGTAAACTACTTGCAAAGGGAGGTGTGTGTATGAAGAAAGCATGTGAGAAGTAAAGGGTTTCCGCCATGTAAATAGAGGCTATCATTGAATCCAGTTGTTCAGTGACAACTTCACTCTTAGCCCTGTTTCAGTCTCAAGATACTTTTTATGATGTCTGGAAGAAATTTAAGCTGGGCATCAACTTACATTTTTAATAGAGCTCTGAGTTTTGCTGTGACAACTCTCTAGGGTGAGGGTTGGCTCGTACTTTCAGTTGATGCTGCTTTGAGTCTGTGCTATCTCAGTATGATGGCTCAAGTGGTTTAACTCATCAGGTGGAGCTTAAACATAAACCACTGTACTGAAACAGCAGCAATCTGTTTATCCATTTTGGTTTTGTTACTGTGTTGGAAGAAGTTTGATCCAGCATGACTTGCACAGGTGTGAAAACTGAGGATATGCAGCTTGGATTCTGCCAGCTGCTTAAAGAACAAAACTGGTGGCTCATGAATTTGGGCTACTGATGTCTGGCAGACTTCGGTCAGTGTTGTGTTTCTTTGTGGAAGGGAGAACAATTAGTCATATCCATCCAACCTGCAGGTACCACTTTAACAGTCAGGAATTCTGGTGTACTGTGTTCCTTTCATCCGTCCGCCCATCCCATCCCATCCCATCCCATCCATCATTTCACACTCCTGTTTGGATTCCACCCGGTGGTACTTCCTAGCCATGGTGTCTCTTGTGGCCTTTTGAAGTGGTACTCCTGGCTATGGAAAAGTTGGCATTTTCTGTCATGCCCAGAAATTCATCTGCCACTTGACTAGAGTAGAGCCACTCCATCACTGGACAGGAATGGATCTGTGCTGTGTTGGGCTGCTGATGTGCTGTGTGTGCAGTTGTTGGGTAAGTTCCCACTGTGTGAAAGGGTGGCAGCGCTGATGCTCCTGTTTTGATCTTGGCACTCATGTCAGGACACACTTCCAGGGTTGTGACAGGTAGGACTTGCAAATAAGAGCAAGAACCCTTTCAAAACAATTGATAGAACCTTTGATCTGGTTTGTTTCTCCAACTTGAGGAGCTGTAAGGAAGCAGAGTAGCAGATGATAAGCCCCAAGCTACAGATTGATTTGGCTGGCCCAGCTCATCTGGCCACCTGCATACACCTTTGCCTGGATTTGTTGCTTCATCTTCCATCTGTTCTTGGGAAATGGGTCAGAATGGAGATGGTATTCTCCCAGTTGTGAGAGAGACTCTGCATGGCCAGTCCATTGAATGAAATATCCTGTCTGCCATGGCATATGTCCAGAAAAGAGCAGTAGTGAAAGGAAGCAGATAGGCTGTACTTTCATAAATTCCGTCTTATCATACAGTGATATGAAGCTCTGAGACTTGCCTAACCAGAGGTCATGTCTTTAGTAGTGTTGTGATATTTATGTTGTGAGGTTTTCCAATTATTTTAAAAATTTGATGTAAATGTTTTGCACCAATCGTTTCTTTAGATATGTGATAGCTGGAGAAAGTGAGAAGATCCCATACACAGCAAAAAGATTAAACAATTTCTTGGAAAATAGTGTGATCCAATAGCATGTAGCTCTGAAGAATGGTATATGCAAGTGTGGACTGGATCACATTTGAAAACATTTGTGATTCTGGTAATTGCTAGTTGCAAAGATGCAGATTGTTTTGGGGTTTTTTTGTATGCTTTTTTGTTGTTTGGGTTTTTTTTTAATGGTTGGGATAAGCATGTGTGGTTTCAGATCAGTAGAAAATTTTGCCACCTGAGCTATGGGTAGAAAGGAGATGAAGCTGGCTGAGTGAGGAATAAAGACCCAGAGATAGATGAGAAATGAGGAAAGGACTATTAGCCATTTTTCATTTTTATTCGGACTTGCATGTCTGGTGTTTCGTATCACATATGATAACATTGAGTCAGCAAAATTCCAACTTCCAGTTTTTCTTTTAAGGGTTTATAGTGTGTTTACTGCTACCTGGTTTTAATTATCCATTTCTAAAAGTCATGGCAAAGATGAGCCTTGCAATACGTGTGTCAGGTTTGGGGCAGGTTTGCACCAAGGTGCAAGGGCAGGTTTAAAGTAAAAGGCAAAGATCTTGGCATTATTTAAAACTGAAGTCTGGTATTTGGGACACATAGAGGTAGGAGGAAGCAATGGGAAATTTAAACAAGCTTCTTAACCAGGTTCTGGAGTTATATATTGTTGTATAGTGTTTGATTGGAAATGATGGTCATTGTGAGAGGACAGAAACACCTTCAGAAATAGGTAGAACAGGAAAGGCACTGCTGTGCTGAACACTGCAGGATGCAAGGACTTATTGGTCAGGTGACATTTCAAAAGTTGCACAGGGTCCAGAGGGAAAGATATCACACCTATTTGGTTCTTAAGTCATTGCAAGTGCAGGACAGATGTTTTTCTTCCAGAAAGGGATTGAGAAATGTCCTCCTATCAATTCTTTCATAGTCAGGAGGAAACAAAGAAGCAACAGCAGATGCAGCTCATGTAATTTTTTCTGCCTAAGATCTGGTTGGGCTTTGCTATGTCTCCATGTGGTGGGACCCTGTGTTGGTCAGAACATGGAGAGGAACCTTTTCCATAAAGTAGGATGAGCAAAAGCACAGAAGAGTCTCTAAAACAAGGATAGGTTTGGGTGGGTTTTTTTTAGGTATGCTGTTCCAGTCAGTGCTATAACTGCAGTAAACCCTGAGTGCCTGGCTGGGATAGATTTAAACTAAAAGGATTTGAAAAGAAATTGTTTCTGTCCTCCTTGTAACTTCTCAGGGCAATGCTCTCTCTTTTGGAAACTTCATGTAAGGTGTCTTGAACAGCAGCAAAATCCATGCACTGCTTTTGTGTCTGATCCCAGGAAGGGCTTTTGTCATTGCCTTGGTTATTTTACTGGTCCTTTCTTTTGGTCAGGAGTGTCTGTCTCCATTGGCATTGCAAGCCCCTCTGTCTTGGGTTGAGCTGGCAAAATGCCAACTGCCCAAGTACAGAGAAAAAGGGTTCCTCCTCCCCCCAACCAGCCAAAGGGAGAAAGAAGAGGGAGGGGGAAAAAACACTCCACTCCAAACTAGTTTATGCTGAAACTAACTACATGTATTTATGCAGAAAAGAGAAAATTAAGAGAAAACTACAATATAACACACTCTTACACAAGTTTTATATAACAAGAAATAACCTCCCACTCCCCAATTAATACGAAGTATATTACTCTAAATTCATAAGCACTCTAAAAGACACCTAGCAAGAAACAGAAAGAGTAACAACAAAATATTTCTACTTCCCTGAACTCAAACAAACTGCAAGCAGCAGCAACAACAGGACCAAGGCCCATTCCAACAAGGCAGAAGCTGCACCACGTTCGGCTTGCGCCTGGGCCGTGGCAGAACTGACTAAGCCACACCCACACACTGGATTTTACTCCTATTGAGATGATGTAAGATGGTATGGAATACAATATTACTGGCTAGAAGAAGTCAGCTGTTAGCTAGCTCAGCCCAGCTCAAGTCAGCTGACCACTTCAGGCCTAGTCTAAATTTTAGAACCTAACTTTAGGCCCACCTGGCTAAACCTATAACACCCTCCTTTGCAGTCCTGCTGCTTCAAACTGCAGGTGCTCAGCTTCCTTCATGGGAAGCTCATGGAATCTTCCACCCTACAACTCAGCAACCTAAACAAAGACAAAAAAGTCTCACTTTGGGGCCAGGCCACTCCTTTTTTTAATAGAACATAATATAAGTAATGTAACAAATTGTGAGCAAACCAGTTATGCTGTGTTTCTTCTAAGCTGGTGTTGTAAAAAAACCTGGAAACAATTGCTTTGCAGGTTAAGGATTGGTTGTGAGACGTTTTTCTATGGCTGAATACAAAGGCCACCTTTTTATTTTAATTTTTTCCCTGCTCTTTTCTTCACTCCTACCTCTGTAAGTAGTTACATCTATTAAAGTGGACGTGTGGGGTGTCACAAGGAGACCTGAGATGTGCTTACCCATTTTGCAGTGTGATTGAGCCTCAAAGAAGCCTGATGAAGCAATATTCCACTCATTTCTCTAGTGAAGTGGCAGTGAAACACCCATTTTTACAGTGAGTGTGGGAATGTAAGCATTCCTAACATAACTTATAACCCTTATAACCTTAAATTTTGGCCATTGTGCCTGGGATTTATATGCACATGTCTTATAGGCATTTTTCAAAATCTCACCCTGAGTGTTTGGTAGAGCTGCAAATCCTGAAGAGGAGCCTCTTTCTGCCTGAATTCCAACAACAACAGTTTTGTGCTACCACCCAGATTATTTTCTAGAAATGACCTTGAAAAATGTGGTGATTCTCACCGTGCCTTAGATTATGTGTGCAGGCTGCTGCAGAGCCAGGCCTATGGGAATAATTGGATTTGGTGTGAGGAGGGGGAGGGAGTTTTGTACTCTAATTGACTTTATTTTATAATTTATGACAGGAGTGCCCATTGCCTTGGATATGCCTCCTGTCTTATATAAATCTCTTCATGTATTTGTGGGTGAATATACATATTTATAGAATTCTAAATAAGTGAACCTGTGAGGGTTTTAGGCCTGACTGTTCAGGCATCAGTGTTTCTTCTTTCTTCAGTGAAGGTTTAGTTTGCTGTTGGATGGCACTACTGGATTCTGTCAAAAATCTGTGATACTGCATCTCAGTGCTTGTGTAAAGTATTTTTGGATGAATGGTCCAGAAGAGTGTTTTTGGTTTTTTTGGTTTTTTTTTGTTTTTTTTTTTTTTTTTTTTTTTTTTTTTTNTTTTTTGTTGTTGTTTTTATTTTTATCCTGGAAGATTCATTTGAAGAAATAGGAAAATGGAGGAAACTGTTTAATACAAAACTCCTCATAGTATCGCACATCGTGTGTGTGGAGGAGCAGTGGAGAGCGCAACACGGACAGTACTTTTCTAAAAGCTTAATATAATGGGTGGACAAGGATTCTTCATTCTGAGAAAAACAGATCCTTTGGTAGTTTTTTCAGTAAAATGTACGTGGTGCTGTAATGTCCCAACTAAGCTTCCTCCTTAAACTGTCTTTTTAAAAAAAAAAACAAACCCAAAACAAAAGTGTGGTGTCATTCCCTTGAATTTTTGGTCTTATTTGTTTCAGATTCTTGTCATCTGTAGAAATAGGAAGTGCTGGCATTCTTGTTATTGGCTGTTTCTGTTGATTAACTGAGAATTTCACATGCCTTTGCCTTTGCATTTGTTATAAATCATGCTAGGCAGCTAACTTCTCTGCATGATTTCTCTTCAATAATTAAATCTAGCATTTCCAGCTGCTGTAAAATTTGTTGCCCTTTTGTGTTCAGTTCTGTTTTTTCATGCGGAAGACTTGGACTTCCTCGCAGTTTTAATTCTTACTCGGTGTCAATTTATAGGCTGTGGCAATAAACAGAATGTTTTACTTCATGGCTCATGCTGAGAAACGAATCTTAAAACTGGTAGTGCCTTGTCAGAGGGGAGATGCAAGGCTGGGCAAGCATTCCAGGAGTGGCTTGGATGTAGCTATTTGCTTTTTGTTTCCTTGGCAAAAGACGAAATTCAGTGCTTCCCTTGGTGGATAATCTGTATTCTACATCTTTTCCCCACTAAGCATTAAATGTTGGAGTCTGCTATTTGTGTCGTAGGAAGTAGCTAAAAGTACTGCAAATGAATTGTGGCAGAATACCTGTAAGTCACAGGGAATGTTTGAGAGCCCTTGAAAGAATTATTAAAAGGTGTTTGGTGTCATTATAGTTTCCACAGATGATTGTTACTTCTATATGTAATAAACAGTTACTGTGAGAAAGAAAGTTTTAATCCTTGACTGGGTCCCTTTTCTTCATAATTTTCCTGCGTTTTTAACGAAAGCTGCTTTGTTGTCGAACCTGTGCATCAAAAAAACCTTTCTGTGGCTCTCACAACATCCTTTTGTATGAAGTGTTACTTGACACACCTAATGGTAGTGTCCTTATTTATGAGAACAAAAGATTTTATAATGCTTTCAGTGGTTATTCTCTCTGGGTCAGCAGCGAAGGTTCCTCACAGAACATACTGACATAATGGATAGTGTGACTTGGAGGTGCTGAGTGGGAATGGAACCAAAAGTTGTCCATGAGATCACACAAATGTAATGGGGCAACACACAGGATGTTAAACGTACCCTCACAGAAAAATAAGGCTTAACCAGCTTAGCTCTTTCAAATTTAAATTTTTAAATAAGTGCTGCCCTTCGCATTGGGCCCCTTAGGTGTTATAGCACCATCTGTCTGTTGGTAGAAGGAAGAAAAAAAATTGCTTTCATTTCTAGACACATTTTTGAGGTATTAAAAACACTTCACAGTGCACTGAGCATAGGAGAATATTTTTTTCCATTGGAGGAGGAACCAATTTTTTCCTGCTGCAATATGTTGGCAAGCCCCAAACTAGAAGATTAAATTTCTCATATTCCTGAGGTGGCAATTTTTAGGGTTGTCTCATGTGAACCAGAGGATACTGAAATGTGGAGCTCATTTTTTGTCTGAGCATTATAACAATTTCCCTATGCTCTGGCAAGTGTTGGGATAAAGCATGGCCTAATTGTGAAAGAAAGAGTGAAAAATTGTGGTTTCTCCTTCACTACACTTTAATGAGCAATGGGAGGAGAAGGAATGGAAAATTGCACCAGAATGCTGAGACATCTTTTTTATTATATCTGAATTTTAAATCAAAGTACATTACAGAAACATGTTTTAAAATTATCCTTTCTCTGAAGAAGAGAAGCTCCTGAGTGACCTTCTTGTTGTCTGTCAGTACCTGAAGGGGCCTGCAAGAGCTGGAGAGGGCCCTTTTCCACAGGCACGTAGTGACAGGACAAGGGGGAATGGCTCAAACTGGAAGGGTGTAGGTTTAGATGAGATATTAGGAGGAGATTATTTGCTCAGTGGTGAGGCACCAGCACAGGTGAAGTTGTGGGTGCCCCATCCTGGGAAGTGTTCCCAGCCAGTTGGATGGGGCTCTGGGCACCCTGGTACAGGAAAAGGTGTCCCTGCCCATGGCAGGGAGGTTGGAGTGAGATGATCTTTGAGATCCCTTCCGACCCAAACCATTCTGTGAGCCTATGATGGTATTGTTTCTAAAGCACCTTGGAAGAAAATGCATTTTAGAACTACTCTCTCCCATAGACTTCTCTGATGAAACATTAAGGGATGTTTCCTTCATTATCATTTTTGGGATATTTTTTAGCAGTTATGAGACAAACTATATGGAGGATTAAATCTAATAAATACCAACATATTGTTGAGTTGTTCAAATCATATTGAAAGTGGAAACTGAATATTCATAACTTTGTATACATTCATTATATATTTGTATATTCATTATCTTTGTCATATTAAATATATTCTTGTCCTTCTTATGTTTATAAATTTTATTGTGTTATAATTAATGCTTAGTATTTAGCAGTATCTTGTTGAGATTCTTCCACATTTTATGATCTGAGATGTTTTATTTACATACCAAGTGTAATTTGAAAAAAATATCCAAAAACATCATGAAGATGAGTCTTTTCTGCACAGTGTTTTACAGTATACGAGGTTTCAACTTTTTATGGCCTTGTTCCCTCCTTTTATATATTTAATGCATCTACTTATTTTTCTCTTCCTGTGAATGATAAACTTTCCTTTGTTTTAAAAACTTTCTATCTCCTCTTGTAAGTACTGTTACAGATTAGTATTTTCAGTAGAAGGTATCAATGAGTTGAATTTACTCTCCATAGCTCTGGAAGTCTTAGCAGACCAAGCTGTGGAATTTTTGTTATTTTAGCATTTGTAGATCCTCAAAACCTAAAAAACAACAAAAAAAAACCAATCAAAAAAAAATCTCTGCCAGAAGAAGCCAAAGACCCAATTTCTGTAGCAAGTTATTGTTTATAATTTTGTTCTGCTCCTTTAATGAATTGGAACAGCACAGACATGGATGAAGTGGGGTAATGAGAAGACTGGAGAGCAGCACTGTGAGCTTCTGCTGTGATCTTCTGCTGGACTGGGAACAGGCATTTCTTTTTGAAAACTTAACTTTTGCTGTGGCATTGCATCTTATCTTCAACATAAGGGTGTTTGTGTATGCCCTATCTCATCCTGCCTTATTGAAATATCTTTTTGGCATTCAGTGGACTCTCCGAGCTGGATCTTTCTTGCCTGTGTCTCCAGTGGCTTGTTGTTGAAGGAAATCTAACTAAGCATGACTCCCCTTTACAAAAGCAGTGACTCTTGCCAGTGTGTTTATTCCTTTGTTTGCTTTTTGCTGTAGACACAGCTATGAGTTGGCCCTTCAGAAATTTCAGACTTGTTGCCATGTGCTTCCCTGGGGTCCCCCAGAGTCCAGTTGGCCTATTCCATTCTCCTGGCACTGAGGCAGGTTGAACAGGAACACTGTAGCTGTGGCTCAGGAATGTTCATCCTCAGGATTTTCTAGACCACCTGAGTGCATATTTTCTGGTCTTAGCACTTGGTCTCTTGTCATCTTTCTTTTGTATCTTCTCTGCCAGCCCTTTTTTGTGGTGGTCGTGTGTTCTAAGAGCATTTTTTACCCTTTGATCTTCTGTTAACTCTACAGAGAGACCTTAATGGGCTTTACTGCTCCTGATTTGTTTGAAAAATAATTTATTGCTGCCTTTTATGGCTTTATGCAGTTTCCCCTCAAACTCTTTTGACCTGCTTCGTTCTGCTTTTAAAACTAATGTGCCATAGTTGGCATATTCTGTTCTTCTTTGGACAGACTTACTGAAGAATGCTATTTTCTTACAGCCTTCTTTCTCTGCAGCTTAACCATTCTATCTTTTTTTCTGTCTTTAAAAAGCCTACTGATGGATGGCATTTGTTTCCTTTGGAGCCCTAAAATTGTATCTTTTCATACAGTTTTGTGTTGTCTATAAAGAAGATTTTCCATGTTTTTCTGCATCTTTTTATACTCACAATATGTAAACTAAGCTAGCCAGCTAAGAAATTTCTTGCTTCAAATTAGATGGTCCCATCAGAAATGTTGCTTTTCTCACCTACTCATGAAAAATAGATCAGTATCATTTACCTTGTTTATTATTCATGTACAGATTTTTGTGGTAGCTCCTGCCAGACAATGGTTCTAAAATACTCCAGACTGAAGTAACACAGGGTACACAGAATGTAATTTTCTAGAAATAACAAAGCAAGTGTCCACTTGTGCTTTATTGGAGATTTTCTTGTAAAATTTCTGTCCAAAGATAACTTGCATTGCTCAGACACCTTTTTAACAGGAGTGTTAGGAATTGTTCAGCTTTCAAGAAAAAGCACTGGTGACAGTACACATCTCTCCTAGGTGTTTTATTTTAAGTTGATTTGATCTAAATGAAACATTATATTAAAGTAATTCTGATATTGGTGCTGACAAGGTCACAGAAGATCTTCAGGATCTGTATATCCAAAGATGTTTTTTTTCTCAGCATTTCAACTCGTAGATTGGACCTAAATATTCTGCTCAGTTGTAAACTCTTAATTTATTTTTGATTGTACTTTCCATATATTTCTTTGTTATTACGGGCTTATTATCTTTGGGCTTCACAGGTATTTTTTTCTTTATCTTTTCTTTTCCTTTTTTTTTTTTAAATTCAGTATTTAGCACATCTGACTTTAGCTGGATAGATTAAATGAGTTTTATTCTTGTAGGGTTTTTTCCTCTGAGGTGGTGTCTGAATGCTCTAGATCATCTTAGTAGCTCTGTATCTGTTCTTGAAAGATGGATTCCTGCTGTGACATGGATGAGCAAGACTTAATCACATTATCCTATCCTGCACTGTGGATACCTAAGGAAGTTCATTAAAAAGACAAACATTGCAACACTTCCCCAGAAATACACTCCCACTCTTCTGGAATTCAAAGTGACTTCTGATTCTTGCTCCCAGCCCAGAAATTGGTTACCCCTTCAGGGATTATTATCCCCCATTAGCCTTGTAATTCTGAATCCTTCCAAAATGCTTCTCACTTCCCTCATACTGTCATATATTTCTTGATGGAAGACCCAAAACTGCAGCCAGCATTCCAGATGTGAACACACCAAGAATTTATAAATACACAATATTTGTGTCATTTTCCTCCCAGTGTTTCTTCTTAACTTGTTCCTGTGTGCTTGTTGATTATTCTGGGCTGATTACTTCATAGGACTCTTTGTCATTGATAATACTGTCTCATTATGGAAAAGTAAGAGTGAAGATCAAGGTGAACTCCATGTCCATCATTTTACATCTCAACTTAGATTCTTTTCTGTTTCTTTCATCTCAACTGAAGTTCCTATGCTGTTTTATTATTAAGATAATTTGGTAGTCCAAGCTTCCCCTTCAGTTCCTCACAGCTCCTTCATGACTATACAACTGAGTAGCTGAGTATCAGCAAGAACCTGTTATTCATTTTTATTTTTATCTATATCTATCTATATCTATATCTAATCTATATCTATCTCTATATCTATATCCATATCTATATCCATATCTATATCATCTATATCTATATCCATATCTATATCATCTATCTCTATCTCTATATCTAAATCTATATCTAATCTATATCTATATCTATATCTTATCCATATCATCTATCTATATAATCTATCTAATCTATCTATCTAATCTATCTATGTAATCTGTCTATCTATCTATCTATCTATCTATCTATAGCTGTTATTAATTAATTCTTCAGACTATTTTTTTTTACATAAATGTTGAAAAGCCCAACACATTCACAAACTGACAGGAATTGTATGGTTAGTTTGGCCAGGCCCTTATCTAGTATTTTCTCTTTTCTCCTTCTGGAATTAGCTCTTCTGATTCTTGTTTTTCCCCCTTATTTTGGCTGCTTTTTGTTTTGATTTTCTGGTATTGGTCTAGATAAGTCATTTTACTTCCCTAAAATGTGACTTTTTAAATCAAAGTGGTTTACTTACGTGACTGGAGAATTTGTGCTTACTGATGTTTCAAGAACTTTGATGAAATGAAAAGTTAGAGTTTACTTTTGTTGTTATTATTTGTACAGTCAATATTTCCATTGAAGGTGAAAATATAAATATCAAAAGCATTCTGAAAATAATGTCAATTACAGCATGAGATGGGAGTTTAATTTAGCATACAGGAACCTGAAACTGCTCTGATGGTTTTTTTGGTTTGTTTGGGTTTTTTTTCTGCTAAAACTGAATGGTGAATCAAAGAGCTTAAAATAGCATTAACTTTTCAACCAGTCTTTATAATTCCAGAATTAGTAGAAACATTTATGTCTTTAGATTCTTCCATCAAGGCACAGGGAAGCGAATTATTTAAAAGATAAAAATAAATTTGTTTGCTTTCTGTCAGAGTTCATATCTATAGCCAACCTTGATAGAAGACCAGAATGATTTAGACAAGTTTGCTTTGGAGATTCATAACATATGCTTGCTGGACAGAATTGAGTTATCTCTGCTCTGGAGAGTAAGTTATTGTAGCAGGAGCTGACAGAGATGAAGATAACTGAGGGAAATTCAATTACCTTTTAGTGTTTTCCTTCTAATAGGATTCTTAATGTGAAAAAGATCCTTAGATGATGCGCCTGTGTTGCTTTGTGAGATCTGCTTTGATACCTGCATCCAGAATAAAGTGAACTCTCCTTTTCAGGCCTTCATTTAGGATGAAATATGCATCTGATTGCTAAATGGGTGTTAGCTTCTGATTCAACATTTGTAGTCCAGATGTATTTGACACTCTTTTAGTAGTAGTCTTGAATATTCTCTTAATATTCTCTTAAATACAAGTTCATTTTCAAAAGTAATTTTTTTAATGTAAAAATCTTGTTTATAACAGGAATTGAAGAAAGAGGTTATTAAACTGGAAAGTAATTTCTGAATTCTACTAGTGCTGTCTTTGCATGTTTGTTTTCTCATTTGACTTTTCCTGGCAAAAGCACCCAAGTTGCAAATATTGCTTATAACTGACCTGAGTTTAGACTCTTGGCTTAAAACCCATCCCTCTTCACTATATGTGATTTCATGTCTGCAGTCCTGAAGTTACTGGGGTAGAATCACAGAATCACAGAATCAGTTGGGTTGGAAAAGACCTCTGAGATCATCAAGTCCAACCCTTGGTCCAACTCCACTCCATTTACCAGATCATGGCACTCAGTGCCACGGCCAATCTGCGTTTAAAAACCTCCAGGGATGGGGAATCCACCCCCTCTCTGGGCAGCCCATTCCAATGCCTGAGCACTCTCTCTGGAAAGAATTTTTTTCTGCTCTCCAACTTCAATTTCCCCTGGCAGAGCTTGAGCCCGTGCCCCCTTGTCCTATTGCTGAGTGCCTGGGAGAAGAGACCAACCCCCACCTGGCTAGAACTTCCCTTCAGGTAGTTCTAGACAGTGCTGAGGTCACCTCTCAGCCTCCTCTTCTCCACGCTGAACATACAGGCTGATACAGACAGGCATTAGGATGTTATTGTTTGTGTTACTTGTAAAAATTCTGATCTTTCTTGTAGTGGCTGGTGGCTGCAATAAAAATTTGGGAGTGGCTTTATTAAGGCAGCTCACCCTACAGCTGTATGTACAAAACCAAACCATGACCAAGTTCTTCCACCTGCAATACACTTTCATTTAGGGACCCATCAAACTGCTGTCTAGAGCTGAAGGTAGTTGTGTGTGTATCCTCCAAAAGATTTTATTTTTAAAACTCTGATCCTTCCCAGCTTTGCAATTGAAGGGCTGCTTTTCCCCTGGATGATTTACCCAAGCACTCGCACCCTGGTATTTCTATAGAAGAAAGCAAAAACAATTATCTTCATGTTAGATCTATTTGCAACCCCAAACCAGGTTTGGATGTGCCTAAAAGACATGGCACACCTGACCCTATGGAAGCCACAGATGGAAAGTCTAGTCTATATTTTGAGGAGCTGCTTGTCTTGACCTGTGGCTTCTTGATTATGTAAACTATTGTTCCCCATGTCCTCCTCTTGTTGGACTCAAATCACATGTGCATAGTCTCATCTTGTAGTCAGTGCAGCTCGTGATTGAGGTGTGGCAAAGTTGATACATGCAGGTTTATTTTTTGGTGTTCATGAAGGTGATTGATGAAAATCAACTTTGGGGCGAAGTATTTCTTAAGGTACTGAGATGTTTAGAAAATGTTTGAAGATGTTTGTCAGTAAAGCCTGAAAGCATCTAGGGTTAAGGTTTTTATTGTCACCTATATTTCTTACATAGAGTATTTTTTCTCATTTATTGGGCATATTATTGATGAGGAAGCCGTACAAAATGTTGCATTAAGTGTAAGAGTTTATCCTGAATTATTTCTCATACCACTGAAAGCTTTGGCTGTTCTTTAGGAGTGCTGTGTTCTGAATACAAAGTATAGTGACTGTGCTAAAATAAATACTACATGAGTGATGGTTGAAAGGAGACAGGAATTGTCAAAATAAGGGGTTTACAATTAAATTGACAAAATTATCTTTATCTTATAGTAGTTGGGGCTTGAAGTCTGTCTGGCATCCAGGGAGAGAAATGATGGAAAACTGTAAAGCCACATCCAGTCAAGGGTGACATTCCTAATATTTTTATTTTTATTTTGGAGTAGACCTGTACAGCTTTCCAGGAAAGGGAAGACTGCACTAATCAGAATTCTTAACAGGAACTGAAAGGTCCTTTCACATTGCCACTTCCATCTCACTGCTTTGCAGTCCAGCTTTTTATCTTAACTTTCCTGGATTTGCTTTTAAATGGGAATCACTGTAATAGATTTTGTTGGAATCTTCTTCCTGCTTCACCTTATCCTGTTCTAGAAATGTTTACAGAATGAGTTCACCTACTGCTTTTTCTCTTGGACCTAAACAGAAAACTGAACCAATTCCTTTGAGATGGTCTTAGATCATGAGAAGGAAGATCTGTCAGGCATTGAAGTTGCTCTTCAGGTGCTCACTGTGTTGGGGAAGCTGCCCAGTGACTTAGAGACCTCTGCATTTCGCTGTTAACCTGAATTCCAACTGGAAATGGCAGAATCAATCCTTAATCAGAAAACAAAATTGTCCTCACTATTCTGTTTCACACAAGAAGTTTCCTGTTCCTTTTCTCACCACTCTTCCTCCCACCTGTTTCCTGATCACATTTTTAAGTCCCTATTATTAATTCACAGTTTAAAAAATGCATCTTCAAAGATTTCTGGCCATCCTAAAAGAGAAGATTTAGGTATTTCTTAGAAGTAGGGCTTGGAAGGTGATGGTGGTGACTGTGATGTTGAGCAGTGTAAGTGCTTTGGTCATCATTCCATGTTTTTTTCTTTTGTCTCCTAGTGTGTTAAACATTTACAGAAGGGAAAATAAAAATCAGATATTCTGACTTCTAAAATATGGTTGCTTATTTTTCTGACACTGCCTGTTGGAACCCCCAAATGCCTCATTCCTAAGCAGCTGTTGATGGCCTTGCAGCCAACATCACTCAGCCTGGCACTGCACCAAGGCTGTTTGGCAAGGCAGTTTCATATGGTCGGCATGAGAGAAGGCAGGAATGTTCCTTGGGTTATTTTTGAATCACAGTTGTTTGAAGCTGTTCAGAAATCCGTAATATTAGGAGGAGACAGAAGTGGGTTATTGGCTGGAGTGTAACTGAAGCTGTGTGAGCGTGTGAGGAGTGTTACATGGCTCTCTGGTACGGCCAAGAACTGTCACTTACATGTGTTTTGTATAATGCTTTATGTAATTTCAGTAGTTTCTTTCATTTTACACGCGCTGGTGGGAGCTGGTGATTTTGATTAGTCACTGTTCCTTCTTTCAATGCCTGTAATGTTAACGAGTGAACTCTTAATTCATACCAAATCTCGGAGTTTTGTTTTAAAAACCCGCTGGATTTTTGTCTTGCCTTTTTTATCCTGTTGTGCTCTAAACAGAACAAGCTCTGAGTATTGAACTTACTATTCTACACTGAATTAAAGGCAATTAATGAAATCTAGTTAAGCAGGATTTGTGTAATGTGTAATCTGTTTTGTGCCATTGCACCAACATCCACGAGTTCAGCTGTTTGTGGCGAATGTTGGTAACTGTTATTGAGGGGAGCTGTGAAATCACCCTCACACCATTGGAAAAAACCCTCAACCAACCAGACAGAAAAACTTTGCATGCTGAGCTGAAACAAAGCCAAACTCCAAACTCAACAAGAGCATCAGAGCCTTGTGATGGAACATTTCACAAGTTCTGTCATTAATGCAAAAATGAGAAATAAACTCATGAAGTGGATCTTACATGTTCTTCTTATGTAAAGATAAATGAATATGTGTAGGGAGTATTATTTTTTTCTCTCTTTTTTTTTTAATGACAGTGGACAACATAAAAGATTATGCAAGTAGAAACTACTTGGTGCTACATAACTCTTAGTTTCTCAGAAAGGATCTCTGGTAGTTGCACCGTCTGCCTCCTGCCTCATTGTGGTTTGTTCATTTACACCAAAAGATCAAGAAAAATAAAAATTTTAAGGCAGTTTTTATGAAGTGTTTTTAGTCTTTGTTCTATATTGTTCGGTCTAAGGATCTAGAGTTCTATGAATATTTTTAAATTGACTGTTGTAAATTAGAGACTGTTGTCTTCTAGTACTTTGAATAACCAGAATATTTAAAATGCTGTCTTTATGGATAATAAAATCACACAACTTTAAAAATAAATTAAATTATACTCCCCCACAATTTTTAGAGCCAAATGTGAACATTTCAAGGCTGGTAGAACTTTTTCTGAATAAAAAATGTTCATTAAAACCAAAATCTATTTGTCCTCATCTCATGCTGTTCTGAAATTCCAAAACTGTGTTACTTTAACCCATGAGAACCAATCACAAAAGAAACAAATCTCATACACTGGCTGATATGAAACAGAAAACATAAACTACTGGGAAAAAAGAGGGAGAGGGGAAAAATAAAGTTAAAATAGTTTCCTTTTCATAGTTTGGTGCTATAGGAATTCTGACAGGAGGCTTTAAGATAAGGCAGAGGTTAAGCTAAAGCTGGGATTGTGACTGCTTAACATGTTTCCAAAGTAAGGCCAGAAATGATATTAAAGAATAACTGCTATAAAAACCCATGTAGACCATATTTTAAAAATCCTTCCCATCTGCCTCTGGGTTTTTTTTTCTTCAATCTTTGCCATTTCATCATCATATTAAACAAAATATCCTACTTTTAAGATACTTATTCTGAAAATAATAAGGCTCTCAAAAATCTTAGTTTACTGTAAGGTAAGGAGCAAGTTTGGAATGTAAATTAGACACTTGTGAATTGGCAACGTTGAACATACTATTTTTGAAAAGACTTTTGAATAAAATTCCATGCAATCCCTCTTTTCACAGACTCTCTCATAATAATTTGAAATTTGACCAAAAAAACCCAAACCAAAACCCACCCTTAGTACTTGTCCTTACTAAATAATTAAAATATTTCTGCAGATACAGATGAAGGTACAGGGACTTAATGGCAGAACTGAAGGGTTTTTCTCTGTGTATGGGAAGGAGATGCTTTGCCAGCAAAGGTGTTTGCCCTGTTCAGCAGTGTTGCTCGAGGATGTGTGCCAGGGAAGATGATCCTTCTCCGCTGTCAGGGGCTAGAAAGGTCCTGAACTGTCAGACATCAAGTCCACTAAATTACCTGTTGGAGCAACCATGGTGGAAGCTGGGAAGGACAGATGAGTTACCTTCAGGGTCATGAAGTTTGTGTTCAGGTGTGGATGTTTCCCAGTGTGCTCAGTATGGCACAGAGTGCTTTTAAAGCTCCTTGTATGGGTGGCACAGAGTGACAGGTGACTTGTTCCTCTGTCCACCTTAATTCCCATTATGGATCCCAGTGTGTGCAGTGATCTTATGGTGTGATCATGCCATTTTCCCCTTTGTTCTTAATGCCTGGGACCAGACCACTGTAAACTGTAGATTACTTTCAAAGCATACCTTTGATTCTCTTATCAGAGTGCAGAACAAAGTTAAAGGCAAACTACAATTATTAAATATTTTCTCTATTTTTTTTCCATTAGGCATCATAAATGACATCTTAAAGAGCCCAGTCAGGTCTGAAACCAACTTAGTGTCCAAAGTTTATTAAGAGCAACTTCAATGCCTGACAGATCTTCCTTCTCATGATCTAAGACCATCTCAAAGGAATTGGTTCAGTTTTCTGTTTAGGTCCAAGAGAAAAAGCAGTAGGTGAACTCATTCTGTAAACATTTCTAGAACAGGATAAGGTGAAGCAGGAAGAAAAGGATTCCAACAAAATCTATTACAGTGATTCCCATTTAAAAGCAAATCCAGGAAAGTTAAGACAAAAAGCTGGACTGCAAAGCCGTGAGAAGCTTATTAGAGATGTGCTTGTCATTGACACACAGCCAGTCAAGGCAAGATAGGAAACTATTATGCCTAAATACTTGTTATCCCAAATGAATGCAGTTTCTCTTTTCTTTGTTCATGAATTGATACATTTTGCTACATTCTAAAACTCCTGGATTAAAATCACAGTTGTGTTCGGAATCCAAGACACTAAACAGGGAAAGCTGGGAAGTGCCTGAGGGGAACTCTGTAGAGAGTAGAAATGGAAACAGAAACGCAGACCCCAGGCTGCAGGGAGACCTCAAGGGGCTAATCTTTCTGTCTTTTGGAAATCCCAAACTTTACATAAACTTGGAAGCTGCTTATGAAGAGGTTTTGTCTGGAAATGAATTTGCTTTGCACGTGTTTTGCAAATTTACAAGGAAATTTAGTGAGTGTGATGTAGCAGGAGTATCAAACAATAAATAACATAATCAGCAGAGGTGTGTTGATTATATAGTGGTGGTACTAGTGGTACAAGGTATTCTGTATCGAGGTTCGAGATTATCTTTTGGTTTATCTGCTTGTCTGAATGATTCTGGCTACATTTTTCCATTCTTTATGCTCTCAGAGGTTGAATTACTTTGATTTAGGTTTCCCGTTTGTTTGGAAAAGAAGGCTGACCAAAATTTCCAAATTAAAACAAACAAAAAAAAATTCTTTTTTTATTTCACTAGGAATGCCTGTTTTTTCCATGCCATGATCTAGTTAATGGACTGGAGTTGGACCAAGGGTTGGACTTGATGATCTCGGAGGTCTTTTCCAACCCGATCGATTCTATGATTCTATTATTTGAGGTATTAGTTTCCCTCCTTATAGAAACGTATCTTTAGCCCCTATTGTGAAAAATGAGTCAGAATTCATCTGAGGCAAAACTTGTGAAAAACTGATTTTTAAGTAGTACCTTTAAGGGCTTCTTAATTAGTAAGCTGTGTTGCTCAAAAATACTCAGCAGTGTGTGTGTTACCTGCCCTTAGAGACTTCAGGTGAGCTTTAGCTGTGCCATCTGAACTGTGTGTGACTGTCAGGCTGTTCAGGCATCACTCTCGTGCCAGGTCTTGGTGCTGGGAGTTGTAACAGAACTGAGCTGGCAGCAGTGTGTCTGGAAGTCTGAATCCTAGAGAAACAAGTATTTGGCTGCTGGGACCAGAACTGCTCAACTGCTTTGTACCTGCCCTACAGGTGATAGAAATCCCTACTGTGCCTCAGTGGAACGAGGCACTTGGAGAGGTTCTGGTCACAGGGAGTGAATGAGGACATTTCTGAGCTTTGGTTTGCTGGGGTTTAATGGAAATGTGCCATCTGGCTCCTAGCGGTACAAAGATTTTCACAAGATCTTGAGGGATGGATTGACCCTGAGATTAGCTGAGTTGGTTAAAACTTGGCTGTAATAATGCCAAGGTCATGGGTTCAATCCCCTGTACGGGCCATTGACTAAGAGTTGGACTCGATGATCCTTGTGGGTCCCTTCCAACTCAGAATAGTCTGTGATTCTGTGATATCTGTGAATGCCACAGCAAGACTTATGTGGCAAATGTTTCCTGAGCTGACAGCACCACCACTGGGGTGGATGGTAACTGTTCCCCTACTGAGACCTGGTGTTTGTACCACCGAGGGGAGGAAGGTCCTGATGCTTTTGCTGGAGTAAGGTACTAAGAGCAGGAGGAGAGGTGAGGTCTGTGTGGGCAATGTGAGAAGAGCCTCCAGATAAAAAGAGGACAGAAAGGAAAGCTAAGGAGCACTGAAAGCAGAATTGGGACAGATCCCTAGGCAGTCTCCACTGCATCTTTGGAGGCTGAAACTAAATGCTGTATTTCTCTTCTGGTGCAAACAAGTTACTTGCTCATCTTTACTGGTTACAGACTAAGCAACAATCAAATCTGCTTTGTTGTGGTTGAAGGATAGAAGTCTTTGTATTTGGCCCACTTCAAGACTTACAGATATATATGTTTTCATCTGATTGAAAGGTGTTTTTCCATTTTAAAACTTTAGTTGCATAGAAAGGACAGTATGAAAAGAGAGCAAGACCAAGTATCCAACAGTTGTGCAATAGCAGAGCAGTGCAACCTTTATTTGGCCCTCACTAAGCACTAATCCTTAGATTTTGTAAGGATGTTTCATTTTTTGGACAGAGTGGATGTTCCTTATGAAATAAGGGCGTTTGTCAGTTCCAGAAGTTGTTCATGGATTTGATTTGTTGGTTGCATTGGACTAGAAGTTCCTTAGTGAATACTGTACTAATCTCTGTGGTGGAATTGAAGCTGTTGAATGTCATGAGGTTGATACAGTGGGGTTGGGGAAGGGCTTAAAAGATCATCGCTGGCTCCTTTGCTCAGTGTCTAATCTGAGAACATGGAGCCACCTGTGCAAGAGTGCTGAGCTTCACTGTTTCTAGAGCATTGGGGAATCATAATTTGATTATTTCTAGCTTGAAAAATGCCTTGGAAGATTGGGACCCAAAGAATGTTAGCATTTACTGCCCTACCATGTTGTTTTTAGGATCTTAGACCCTTTTAAACAAGAACAGGATGAAGGGACTGCTGATAATAAACTGATTTGCAAAAGTCTATCCTAGTGCATGCTTTGAATGCAAAGTGTTTGGACATCTGTACAGTAAGAAATGACTTCTTGGGTTGTAAAAGAATATTTATCTCTGCATATTGTTTATGCCACTTAGGTACTTAGAGAGTTAGATTGTTGGAATAATGTAGCAAATCCCAGTTTATAGCAAAGAGTAAGAGCTCTTGTTTGTGTTAAGCTCTGTCTTTAATGGTGCTACTGTAATACAAATAATAACTAGTAGATAAGCATAAAAAAAAAGGTTGGGAAAAAAGTCTGTGCTGCTAATGGATACTGCACAATGAGTCTGATGTGATTTGTCTCTGCTCTTCACTAGTTACTTATTCTGTCAGCTACTTTTTTATCCAGTTGAACTCTTGTTAGTTTGTCTCATTTACCTACTCTGTGGAATTGGGTTCATTTGAAAGAAGCAATCTGCATAGGAGTGCTGTTGCCTGGTGTTTATTTGGGTTTACTAAAGCTTCATTCTGTGAGACCTGAAGGTAAAAAATAAAGCTGTTGACTCAGCACAGATTAAAACCAGATGTCTCTCTAGATCCTTGCATTTCTCTCTAATCACTAACCTAAATTGATTGTGGTAGATTTTTTTTTTCTGGTCATGACCATAGTTTTACCAGTCTGTGTTTGGCATGATCTAAGTCAACTGCATGTTTTTGTACCTCCTGTTGTGATTTTAAATGCATGGTTTCTTTTTTCCCCTCAGAAATGCCTGGCTATAAACCTACTTTTTTTTGTCACTCCCCCCTTCCCACATTTGTATCACAAACAGTTGATTTAGATGCTGAATCTTTTTAATCTTCCAATCAGATAAAAGGTTGGAAAAGTGGATAAATGAGGTTTGGGAAACTCTGGGTTGAAGATATGAGAAGCCATTGCATTGTGTTGAGTCCATTAAAACCAGAAGAAATAGAAGAGATACTTTGATAAGTGTTGTGCTGGTGTTAACCTTGATGGCTGTTATCGGGGGGATGATGCTGTATCTATTTCATTGGCTTAGGCTTTTTTCCTGCTGAGAGAAATCAATACTGTGAGTCGTTGGATGACAGAGGCATCACTTCAGAATTGACGGTGGCTGTCACACCTTGTCATTGGTTGACTTTTGTTCGCTGTTGAGGTTTTAAGCTTTCATTTTTCTAAGTCTTATTCAGGAGCCTTTGTAAGATTTCCCTGGGTAGCATTTTTAGTTCAGACTTTAAACCTCAGGTCGGAGGTCAAGTGCAAAGATCTGTGAAAGCAGAGGATTGAGGAGCTCCTTCATTTACTAAAATATCCTTATTTGTAGGGAATTTGCATTAGTGGCAAGACTGTGTGTTATCTTATGGATGACTTTTCTTCTTAAGTGGTACCCTCTGAGACTGGCTGTTCACAAAGCCATAGCTTTTAGCCAAATTAGACAAAGGAACTGGCATATGTTAAAGTGTTCAGTGATCTCAGAGCTGAAAAATAAAAGTAAAAACATGCAGCATTTCTTTTAAAAACACTGCACTGTTAAACTTTTTAATCACTCTTAGAAAGTATTGCATTATAATTTGGGGACTGCAGAGGTGCCCAATGCAGATGGTGCCACGCAGAGGAAATCTTTTACTTGACATTTTGACAGATCAAATAGTTATGAAAACATTAGATTAATTGTCCTCTTCACTGAAATACAGACAGTCAGAACAGATCGACTCACCCTGGCAGTATTTTGCAACAGTATTTGTGGAATATTCCCTGCATACAGAATGTATTGTGTTTTCATGTCTGTAACTTTCCTTCTGGATGACCTTGTGCTCTTTTAGAATCGCAGTTCCTTTAAAATGAACCTTCTCCTAAAACCTCCATGTTCAAATAGCCTGCAGGCTTGTCCACACAGGGAATGGGAGAGTGGAAAGAACCCATTCTGTGATCATGGCAAAGACAAGGGTTTGTTCCACGCTGGGTAAAGGGGTAGAAAACAAGGGTCTTTCTTCTGTTCCATGCTGTGTCAGAGTGTTCTGCTTAATACACTTACCCTTTGTAAGACTTCTAACAGTCACTGAATTTTAGACATTTTGGAGATAGCCTGTGAGGTGTGTTTATGAAAATACTTTTTTTTTAATCCTTTCAACACTTTACTTTATCCTAAGTGTGTGACTGCACCACTTTTGTGATTACAGTTTCACTGCACGCTTGCCCAAACAGAAATTATGTAGGCCTAAGCAGGAGTGGCAGGAAGGTGAGCAGTGACAGTACCACTCTATCTCCTGGCATTGCATCTTTGCAGAAGTGGCTCGGGTGAACCTGGCATTTGGAAAATGAAAAAAATGAGTGAAGAACTGGAGTCTTTCTAGTGCTCTCAGAACAGTCTGGTTGTGGCTGACTACTTCAGGATGAGTATTTTTCTGGTTGTCGTGGTGGAACCAGTCTTCTTTCACTCCTGTATTAAAAGTATTTGAGAGAGAGGGAGGAGGAGAAATAGCTTCACTTTTGCTGTATATTTGGCATATATTGAGCATAGGAACCACTGAACAGTTGATGATTTACCTGTATAATCAAAGTTCTTGGAGAACTTTCTTAGAGGTAGTATCTATATATGCAGCGACAATAGTTAATATTTATATATGCCTTCTTTCTGTTCTTGTTTATAAAATACACATTGCAAAGAGTGTGCCATGGTTAAGAGTTCCTCCTGGAGTGGCATTGTAATTTTATGGGATTGATGCATCTGGAAATCGCTCAGTTTTGGTGTAGAATTGAAAATTTCTATTCATACTAAGTGCTGAATTTCCTGAAAACTGGAGTTACCTTTCCATTCTATCACACACTGGTTATGTTTTCGTGGAAGTTGTCAGGACAATAAAATACCATTTTTTTCTTCATTTGTTTGTCACAGCTACATTTGAAAATCTTTGTTGGTATTTAGTGAAGGATGTGTTCAAAATTACATCATAAAGAGACGTTTTTTAAAGAGGTACAAGTTCATTATATCTTTTACAAAACATTCTAGTTTGATTTCCATTTTATCATGTTTTAAGGTCAAATGTGACTTTAATGTTCCATAAAGAGACAGAGATTGATAATGGGGAAAGAATAACCCTCTAATGTGATTTATATCTATGGATTTTATGTCAGATATGAAAAGTTGCTGTTCAAATTGTAAAGGAGGATCCATTAAAGAGCACTTTAAAACATTTTACTACTTGGCTTACCTTATACACTTGTTTTTAGAATTCTGCCCTTTCAGGGAACTTAAAAATAACAGCTTATGAAACATTTACAAAGTGCTGAGAAGATCTCAGGATCATCGTGAGTGTAAAACAGATAAATGTATTGGAAAAGACAACTGTATTTAAAAAGAGCTGGAAAAAATCTTGTTTAGTGTTAGTTATGATTTGGGCATCTCATATTTTTGTGAAGCGGGGTAGCAGAGTGCTTCATACAGGAATATAAAAGCCAATTTTTGGTGTCTTGTTGACTTGGAAAATCAGCTGCTTATTCTTCAGTCCTCCTGGATGTCCCTGCTCATCAGGTGAGCATTGCTGTAAGGTGGGGGGAAATGATGAGGAAATACGTAAATATATATTCAAATTGTTAAAATACCCCTTTAAAGCTGATTCAGGTGTTAGTACATTTTTGTTATCTGATGTCTGAAAATCTACACAACCTAGAATTTTATACAGTGTTTTTCCCCCATTCTTCCTCTGTTTCTTTTGCTTTATGTGACATACGTGTTTGTATACACACAGATATAAATAACATTCATATCCTTCAGATTTTATTTGCAGCAAGTTTTTAATGCTCCTACGTAGATAGACATGTAGAGAAAAGACATTACCACTGTTTTGAACATAAAAAACATTCTGATATTGTGCTGATATCTAAGCTCTAAAAAATAATTGTACTGGTGTCTGCATCAGCTGTGCTTGACAAAGAAAAAGCCATTTTTTTTGTTGTTAGGCAGACATTTGTGTCCATTCCACTAACTAGATCATAGAATAATCCAATCATTGTCAGAGACTGAAATGCTTTGTCTGGCATATGTGATCTGTGGAATTGCCAGATGAAAACTGAAATTAGAAACAGGGAGTGCTGAAGTGGGGAAAAGCCTTTATTGTTTCTACCAATGTTTGAATTTCTTGAGGGTTTTCATGTATAGCGAAATGGGGTTTTGACAAGGGGATGATGTGAATCTGGTGTGCCCATTGTTTGAGTTCTGTATTAACAGGAAGGTCAACAACAACCAAAATTATGGGACAATTTTGTAACAAAGGTTTCCTAGTTTTGAGTTCAGTTTGTGGGCATGACTTACAGTTCTTACTTGCTGGTATTTTGCCTGTACCTCAGCAAACAGGAGGTGTTTATACAACAGGTCTGGTACTGCCAGGAAAAGCATTGGCTTTCCATGCTGGCCTGCAATGTGCCCAGCTTCAAGAAGCCATCTGGTAAAGATCAATTCAGTCTTCAGATGCATTTTGTCTTCTGTCTATCTGAAAACATGTGCATTTTGTCCTTGACTTTTATGGTTATTTTTTTACACAAACAGCAGCAAGGAGTTGGCTCCCCAAGTCTAAGGCAGAGTCGTGGCAGTGGAGGGGTCGGCTGCCTGACAGTCATTCTCCTGAACTTGGCCTCTTGGTTTTCATAAACCTGTTCACTCACTTTGTTATAGGGACAACCACTTTTATTTCATATGTTTTATTATGCAACCAGGCCACTAATGTGTTGGCATTTGCTAAATCTTGAGTATGTATGTTGTGTGATGAAAGAATTCATGCCAACCCACGGGCCTCTGCTTGGCTCTCTGCACAGGTTTATGTGGGCACGGCCTCGGCCCTCACACCTGTAAAATGGGGTTATAATTCCTACTTCTCAGAATCACAGATTATTCTGAGTTGGAAGGGACCCACAAGGATCATCGAGTCCAACTCTTAAGTCAATGGCCCACGTAGGGGATTGAACCCATGACCTTGGCATTACTACAACCAAGTTTTAACCAACTGAGCTAATCTCAAGTGATTCATTATGAAGTGCTTCAAACTTCCTTTGGATGGTGTAATTTGAATACTTTCTTCCTTTGCCTTTTGTTTCCTCCCCAGTCACTGTGTGCCCAGTATTCTGCAGACAAGAGGGAAGAGGAGAAAATGTGTCATCACTTGATAACGGCGGCGAAGTACCGAGACCAGGTGACTGCAACACAGCTGATCCAGAAAATCATCAACATCCTGACAGACAAGCATGGAGCCTGGGGAAGCTCTGCACCAAGGTAAAGCACTTTTGGGGTGGCTTCAAATAGTTTTGCTCAGCTCTGCTCCATAATGTCTTCTGTTCCAATGTGAAGGCAAACGAGGGTTTTCAGGTGTTGGTGTTGGTGTGGATGAATGTCAAAGAACTAATGTTTTGTTAGAGCAGCAAAACCCAGGGTGGTTCTCTTGTGTCTTTAAACTTTGCTAGTACAAAGAATTTGCTATAGAATTTATTTTGAATGTTCTAGCCCTATCATGTATTTGAAAAATAATTTTTAAAATGAAATGCTTTCTTACAACTAGCCTTCTTCATGGTGCATTATGATTCAAGACTGAGCCACAGTTTAGTAAGTTGTTTTCTTTTCTGCCAAATTTTAAACAGACAAACATCTTCTTATGTGAGAGGGAAATGGTATTTGTGTTAATAATTTCAAAGTAAAAATAGAACTGCCTAATTAATCCAGAATTACTTAATTCTTTTTGAAATTCTAAATATGTACTTTCATTATAGTGATACTTGCGTAATTCCTTTTCCTGTGACTTGTGCTAAAGTTTCATCTGCAAAGTTAAAATACAAATTCAAGCCCTTGTAGTAGATCCTTAATTAGTATTTAAGAATAGATGGAACATATTTAGGCCAGAACTGAATATGCTTATGTTTTAAGATACTGTTATTTGAATGTAATGGAGTAATAAGCATGAGGGAAATACATGAGTAGACAACAAACCTTTTTTCCCAGTAACCTTTATTCATTGTTCAATGACTATTTATTTTCTGGAAAGAAAAAATTAATTCCCAAGCACTAATAACTTCTATAATATACAGTAACTTAATGAAAAATTTTATTAATAAAATTAACTGGAAGTGTTGCAATTGAGTCATCATATTATGGCATAGAATGTCTGTAAACATACCATAAAGATCAATTTTGGGCTTTTGCTTATAAGGTTAAAAATGAAATGGTGACATAAGTGTTTAATGCTGTTTCTCTTTTGTTAAGTGCTTAAATACAAAAAGACTTTAAGAAAAAAAATGACGAGGGTGTAAAAACAACAGCCCATTTCCACATTTGTAAGAATTAATTCCATACAATTTAATAATAAGGTATGTGTTACAATTTTTTAAAACTGGATTTCTTTGAGTACTTTGTACATCTGCAGTTATGGTGAGTATGTACCTTGTGGTTTAGTCCATCTGTTTGTGTCTCTGGATTTAAAACTATGATTATTGTCTTTTAACTAAGAAGCAGAGAATCCTCCTTACTCTCTAGGTGTGTTTGGCTTGTTGTGATAATCTTGGTATAGTTGGTAAGGGAAGAGTGTAATTGATAAAATACTCCATGCTGGAAGGATAACTTATTTTCTGATAGCCTTCAAATAAGGTTTGTGTAATCAGCTTGTAAATTACAAGGTACACAAAATATGGACATGATAATTTCCATTTTCTAATAATGATCTACAGCAAAATGGA
>VWZD01013483.1:2123997-2203997 GCA_013396695.1 Sakesphorus luctuosus | reverse complement strand
CTGACTCCTAACCCACCCTGGGGATTTTGCATTTGACACCAGTGTAAAGCAACATTCATTGCTCTCTGTGGAGCTTTAGTGATNGATTTTTTTTGTTTTATTTGTTTTTATGAAATCAGGATGAATGCAAGCTTCTGTTGAGAAGTGTTACTTCGGCACTCCTTTTGTTAATATATTAAAAATAAATTGCTATAGATGATGTTAAGTAAGGTCGCTTTCCACCATTACAGCATTTTAAAATGCTCACTGATTTTTAGTAACTTTCAGTAAAGTTTTGATCATCTGGAGAGATTCAGCTTTACAAAATCGATAAATTTTGATAATTTTGATATTTTTTTATGTTTTGGTACTTATAAGTAAGCTTGTCAAAAGCATGCATTTCAAAAGCTTGGGATCTCATGGATTATGTGATTTCTCTTGCCAGAGAGAGAGTTAAACTCTTTATTTTGTCTCAAGATTTGTCTATATTGGCAGTATCCAGTTTGGGTGTTCCCATCTTTCATGGCTGCTTTTTCCAAAGAGGTGACTTTTGAGACAGGGCCAAATTTGAGAAGAATTTTATATAAATATGAAGAAATTATTATTTTGTATTTAACCCAAGCCTAATATACTGAAGGGCTTCATGCAGTTTTCTTTCAAGAAGGGGCAAATTAATAATTTTCATTCAATTTCTCTGGTTTCTTTCTAGAACAGTATTATATTTTAGTAGGTACTGTGTTTTAATAGTTATTGCAGGATTAAAATACATAAAGCACTTGTCACACATGATACTGAATGCAACAACTTCTGAGGAATTTTTTCATCTTCTTCCACTCTACAAATTCTGTTATGTCCCAGGCTGCAAATCTTAATTAATTAGTTGCTTCAGGTAAAAAAAAATACATACTAATAATGAAAAAAATCGCATTTTAGGGGTTCCATTAAATTATTATTTGTTTATGACTTCAATTCTTCACTACCTGTAGCAATGCTGTTTATTACCTTGGTTTTGCAAAGTAATGACTTCGTTATAGAACAGCTACTCTGAGTTGTTTGGTTGTGGTAGGACAAGCTCATCCAACAAACCCCAGTCTGTGCTTAAGGTTCTCCATCCAGAAAGGTGAAATCTGTAGACTGAGAAAGGTGGTCAGTGAGGTGAGCAAGGCTAAATGCAAGGGTATCCTAGGAGGTTTTTAACTGCAAATGTTTCTGGAGTTTGTCTCTATCATGAAGAGTGAGTGTGGATCAGACTTAACTTCATGAACAGTTTCTTCAAGGAGAATGTTTGGATGAAATAGGGAGCCTACAAATCTTCAAGGGCAAAATGTCTCTATAAAGATGTGCCTTACAGCACATCTCAGAGGGTAAGGTGAAAACCTTAACTCTGTTACCCTTCCAAAACAAACTAAATAAAGGTACAAGGACATCATTTAAAAATACCGGGCAACAAGGAAACTGGTCTTTTCCAGTGACAAAATACGTGTAACAAAAGTCTTTACAATGCTACCAATCAAAGTAATTATTCCTTGACTGTAAACAATTTTTTTTTTCTTTCAAGTCAAGGCCTAAATTGGATCTGATTAGGATTTCCAGCTAAGTACTGGATTGATAATTTATGTTGCTATTGTTTCCAAAAATTTCTTATGCTGAGGCGTTTTGATGAAGAGCTTCTTGCTCTGTATGGGTCCAAGGAAGGAAGAGGCAGTTTGATGTTGCTCCATCTGTATCAAGCTGATGGATGAGTTGCTGCCCATCATGTGAGGATGCAGGTCTTCAAATTACATAGCAAGGGTTTTGGAATTTTTCTCCTGGGAGAGAGGTTGTAAGTTGTTTTTTCATCTCAAATCAAAGAATTGAGGGAAGAATTTTATTTTCATCTTCCACAGCCCACAGCAGTGCCTTGCATATGCAAACACAGACATTGAAGAGGAAAAGGACACACCCATGTACCTGTGTTCCATAAGGATTAAAATGAACCCTGTGTGAAAATAGCCAAATGGAACTTTTTTAGTTGCTGTGTACAGAATATTTTTACCTTTGTGATTCATTTTTTTTCTGGGCTTAGAGAAAAATAAGGAGCTTCCTTGTGTTAATTGTGCAGATACAGAAATAGTTTCTGATTCAATAAGATGCTGAGAGAGACAACAGAAAAAAATGATAATTGTGCATATTGAGATTGTAGTCAGATGTCCATTTTGATGCGTGTGGTACTTGGGAAAAAAGGCACTTAATTCAGCATTCCATTGTGGAAAGGAACTAGTTTTGACTGTGGTGTAAGAGTTGTAAATGACAAAGAAAGGGAGGTAAAGAAGTTAGTCTGAGAAGTGCTTACCCACAGGACTTTGAAGAGGTGGTGCAGGGAGGAAGAATAATGGAAATGGGTGACAAAGCAGGAGGGGGTCAAGTAAGTATAGATCTGCTAAAGTGATTGCCCAGGTGAGGGGCATGAGTGAGAGAAATACGGACAAAACTGAGGGCTTGGAAGCCACTGCAGAGTAAGGAGAGTGAGAGAGAACCCAAAGCCTTGCTTGAATGAGGAAAGGTTTGTCAATCCAGATAGTGACTCATCCTCAAAATGAAAAGGGAAGGGAGGGGGATCCCAACCTACCCCACAAATATAATTAAATATGCTTCTCAGATGAAATGGATCATACTTAGGGATGTTTTTTTTGGGGTTTTCCCCACCCCCCTGAATTATATTCCATGTTCTACCAGCTATTATTGTAGAAAAGACATTGAAACAAATAGGCCCTCCCTCCTTCAACATTAGTATACTTAGAATTGCTGTTATGCTGTCAAAAAGCCTTCCCTTGCTAGTGCAAGGATCAATTTGCTGATTTGCTCAAACTGTAGAGGGAATTTACCCCATACTTTGCTTTTGTGTAGACAGAGATAAGAAGTATAATAGAATTACCCAAAATCTTTGAAAACAATGTCCATGTTACATACTGTTAAAGTGTAAGTAGCGGAAATGAGACTTGTGCTGGGAAATGTGTGGTGATAGTTAAATTATTTTTTTCATTGCTAGCTTAACAAAGAGAAATCATTTCATTTTTTATTATTTTTGCAGTGTTTCTGTTCTGTGTATTTTAAGCAGATATTTGGTCATTCAGTAGGTTTTGATCAGGAAGAGCAAGGAAAGTTTGTTGTGGGCTTTGTGTGTTGTCACATGGTCAGGCCAGATTGTGTTTGTTCTGTCCCTTCATCTGCTTGGTAGTTTCACTGGGATAATTTTATTGCATGAACCTCTCTATGGGTCATACCAGAAAGGAGGAGTTTCATTGCTTTGGTTTAAGGCAGCTCCCTAAAGAAATCAGAGCACCTAAGATTTACTTAGAAACAAACTGGAATTAGAAAAGAATGACAGATTATAATAATAAAAATCTATTTCTGAATCTAAATGTTGAAAAATTCCATTTTGTTAGAGTTCTCTTTGATGCTTTGTGCAGAAGTACTGCGTGATGTAGGCAAGTCCAGTGCTGCAAAGAGGGTCTAAACTGATGTGTGACCTTTCAAATGTTACTAGTGGTGAACTTCTTGGGGTTCTGGTAAAATACAGCACACACACATATATGTAAGTTTTTTCTTCAGAGCTGTAATCTTATGCAGATAATTTTCATATGAAATGTTCGAAAAATCTGTCTAATTACTGGAGTAGATAAATAAAAAGAATCTGATATTTTAATTTTTTACACACTTTTAGCCTTCCTCTCTACATGCATAAATCATAGAATCGATTGGGTTGGAAAAGACCTCTGAGATCATCAAGTCCAACCCTTGGTCCAACTCCAGTCCATTTACCAGGTCATGGCACTCAGTGCCATGGCCAATCTCAGTTTAAAAACCTCCAGGGATGGGGAATCCACCCCCTCTCTGGGCAGCCCATTCCAATGCCTGATTACTCTCTCTGGAAAGAATTTTTTTGTGATCTTCAACTTCAATTTCCCCTGGCAGAGCTTAGTAATTTCCTGGTTCAACATTATACACATAAGAGTTCTTAATGTTCTCTGATTATTTTATAGATCTTTAAAAGTGTGGGGTTTTTTTGAAATTGCTAAATTAAATCAATGTTACAGTAATGCAGATTATCATAATTCCTTCTTCTTAACTAACTGGTGGCTGTCAGGGTGCTGCAAACATAAGTTTGAGATTTTAGTATTGCAACTAATTATTAGGAAACAGAGAATGGCAGGAGACTTCACATAAAGTCATACTGAATTCTATTGTTTATATTTGGTGAAATTAATGTTTACTAAGAAGAGGAAACTTAAAAATTATTTTCTGATGTCTGATCCTTCCAGGAGGTCCAGCTGATGTTTAAAAATAAATACAGTGGATTATCAGCAGCTGATTTTTTTTTCCTTAGTATTGTTTAACAGTTTAGATTCCTTGAAATCCTTATTCTAGAATCAACATAAAAGAATAAGAGGTTGGCCAGCAGCATGAATTTCAAAAAGCAAGAAAACATGAAAACCTTAAACACTGTTCTGTTAGTCTCAGGTTATCTCTGACCTATAAACTCATAAACTGCCATATGAATGCTAAAATGTTTCATTATTGAATTTATTAATATGGTGTTAGATAATAGGGTATGTCTATCAACCACTTTATTCTGTATAAGCACTCTGGTTCTAACACAGTAGCCAGAATCTTCATTGTTCTCATATCTTTTGCTGTGTTATTTTAACAGAATAAGTTCAAAACATGGAGTGGAAGCAGAGAATGTTTATGTAGTGGTGTTCTAGCATCCCTTTTCCCCAGGGAATTGAGGCAGCTGGGGCCAGGGGAGGTGTTTGAGTTCTGTCATTGCAGGTCAGATGTTCTGGTTCAAGTTCAGGACTAGAATCTTTTGCTGTTGTAAGATTTGTGGGGTTTATTATTTAGCTAGTAAAGACTGCTTAGCAAACCTGTGATTTATCCTAGCTAAAGTTTAAATCTAGACAATATCTTCTCAGTGCAGAAGTTCAAAGAGAACAGAAGGGTAGCTGAGTTAGTTTTTAATATCCTTGGCTACAAAGCAGTCAGTTTTCTGGTTGTATAGAAAAGTAATATATGCTAAAATTCAGTCAATACTCTCATCTTAACCAAAAGAGGTGCTTTTCAGAATATTTTCTCCAGATGAGCATGTTCTCTGTGTGTGTTCTTAGCAGTGTGTTTGGTCCTGTGTGCCTTTGTGTTTGCTGTAATGTAAACGTGAATGGTTTCATTCTAACATACCTTTGCTACCATGTGAACGTGGCTTCACTTGAGGTTGTCTTTATGATGTTTATATACTTAATGGATTACATTTATTTTAAAGTTATGTGGTGTTTTTTTCTGTTACAATTCAAGTCTTTAATCCATCTGTTTTGACAATTATGTTTAAAAATAAACATACCTATTTTTTGTTGAAGTGGAAAGTGTCCCCCTTACTTTTCCGGCCTTGCTAAGCCTGGATTGCATTTTAGGGACTTGTTTTCATGATTACTGATCAATTGGAGAGGTGGAGACTCTGCACCATGCTCAGACATCACTTTTTTGTTGGTATTTTGAAGCCAGTTCTGGCTTTTTTCTAACTGCCTGTGCATATATGGAGCAAGGAGGGTATAGTGTGTTATTTTGGTTGGCATCTTGTGGAACAACATGGGCAGGAGTGAGGAAAGGAGGGGAACCTGCTTGTAACCAGCAAGATGGGGGAAAACATGGGTGTCTCTTGCTTTTGGTTTGCTTTTCTACTGAAAAGATGTTACTGTAAAGCAGAAAAATTCAATCTGTTTTACTGCGAAATCCTCGGCAAAGCAAAGCAGTCTTTGTTCCATCTTTGTTGGGAAGCACACAGACATTTGTGAGTGATGTCCCAGTTTAACCCCTCCTAATGAAACAGCAGCACATCTGTGTGACAGACACGGTCAGTGCTGCTGCTTTTACAGCAGCTTCTGCATCAGGTGTCCCCAGTGGGGTTTCTGTGGGTCCCCCTCACCAGTGCCTTGAGGTGCTAAAGGAACCATAAAGAGGGACCAGAAGGCAGACTTTGCCTCCACCCCTGTGAGAGTTTTTTAAGAGTAGCAGTATCTTGAGTTGTTTTGTCAGTGTTCATTGTTTTTCTAATTCATGCAACACATTCTGCTAGTGAGCAACAGCTACACAGATTGGACCTGGCCAGCTTTTCCTTCCTTGACTTCTTTGATCTTTCCTCATACTCCTTCCCATTTGCAACCTGGAAATGTGGACTCCAGTTGCTGTTCCTCGAAATTCCAAATTACAGTCTCCTGGAAAAAGATACATGATATAGTTGAAACCAATACATTCTTTATTGTTGCATTCTCACATTAAAGTGAATTTTTTATTGTTTCCCATTGTCATTTCCATTAATAGGGATGAATATTAGTTAGGAGGATGCATTGTCAGTTGTAACTTGTCTCTTACAACATATCTCTAACATAAGTCTGATTTTGGTATTTTGTTACTATGAATGCACAGTGATGTGCTGGCTTATTCGTGTTTCTCTTTGGATTTATTTTTAATATTAAAGACATAAATTGTACAATTGTTTCTTTTTCAGAAAGCAGTAAAATAGGTAAAATGTGAATGTAGGTAATGAACCCTTAATGATGTTACCAGGTTTATGGGTGAAACATCAGTTTTTTTATATTCTTATGTTCTAGGTTGATGTCGAATTAAAACAATTGTTGCATAGATCAATGTACTGTAGTTAGTAATGAAATTGTTGCCAAGATTAAATGCAAAATCTATTACAGAGTTAGTCAGTACATGACTTACCTTACTGTGTTTTCAAAGTGCAATTTGGGGTTGTACAATATGAAATACTTTCTTAGCCTTCATGAGTATACACTCTCAAGTATTTTTAGATACAGAAGGATGCTGAATACTACCTATATTCTGATAAAAATTGTTATGGTTGGGGAAAACAGAAGCAAATTGTTCTCATTCTTAAATCCCCAGACTGTGGGTTCCTTTGTTGATGGGTTTGTAGTCCAATTTGGTTAAAAATGTTCATTTCCCCCCTCCCCAAATAATTTCTATTAGAATTAAAATTCCCAGTGAAATCATGAGTGATTCAGCTTGGAAGGGATCTTAGGAGGTCACCTGGCTGCCCAGCTGAAACAGGAGCAGCTGTGAGATCAGATCAGTTGCAAAGGCTTCACACAGCCACACAGTGAGTGGGCTCTGCACAGCCTTTATGGGGGGCCCATTCCACAGCCTGACTGTTGTAATAGCTAACAAAAATGAAAGTAAAATCCAATACTGCTGGAACTTCTGTCTCAATTCATGTCTATTGTTTCTCATCTTGCAACCACAAGCCAGTCTAAAGAGCCTAACTCCATCTTCTTGATGATATTGGCAGATGCTATTAGGTCCTTCTGAAACCTCTTCTCCGGAGTCAGCAATCCCAGTTTCCTCAGCCTGTCCTCACGTGGCAAGTTCTCCAATTCCCGACTGCCCTGGGGTCCCTCTGCTGCATCATTTCAGTTTATCTGTATTTTTCCTGTTTGAGGGATGCAGAGGGATCGAGGAGGAGTGCTGACCATATGAGCACAATTTCTCCCAATGTTCCACCTGTGTTCCCTCAGTGCAGCCCAGGTTGCTGTTTGTATCCTGAGGGTTCTCCAGGGCTGGTTCCACAGCGCTGCTCCATATCCAGTCATTTCCAGCCTGTGTTCTTGTGAGTGGTTTTGCTTCCCAGGTGTAGCCCTTTGCATTTGCCCTTGAACGCCATAGGGTTCCCATCAGCCCATTCCTCCATCCTGCCTCGGTCCCTGTGACCAGCAGGACTCCCCTGGAGCATCCTGACTGGATCCCCTCCCCCGGTTTGGTGTCCCATGTTGAGAATGCACTCCCTGGGCTGCTCACACAGGGTTTGAGTGTCACTGTTCTCTCAGCTAAAGGCAATATGTGAAAAAATATATCTATCTTTTTAAACTTGAGTACCACAAGAGAGTATTTTGTGTAACATGGGGTGTGTTCTTCCCAATAGGATGTAAATAATGGCTCTTAGCTCAGTGCAGACTCGGTGATTGCTGAGATCCTCTCAGTCTCAGCTCTCTGCCTTCCTTCCAAGGAGAACATTATTGGATTTCTTTATGTTGATAATGAGAGATGCAGAGCATGTAATGGCAGGCTCATTGTCATGTGCTTTCTAATTTGTTCATTAGAGGAGCTCTTCCAAACAAAAAAATCCAAAAACAAACAAACAAAAAAACCCTGAAAAATTATCTCAGAGCAAAACTCCTGTTTGTAAAAATGCTTTTCAGAAGACTGAAGGATTTATTTGCTCCATATACCTGTTTAAGAAAGCATTGCTTTTCCAGAATAAGGTCAAGACGAGTCTCTGATGGGTATCTGGGAGGAGAGGAGGAATCTATTTTCAAACTTTTTTTTAGAACTCAATTGTTTTTTTGAGAGAACAATATCTGTGGAGTATCGATCGCCTGTGTCCAGTAGTTAGTCAAAGGCTATCTCCTTTGACTAACCCCTTAGCGTGGTGTCATCCTCCTTCATGTGATAGATTGTTACAATCTCAGCCGCTGTAATTACACACGAGCCAAGTGGGTCATTTATTTCTGCACCTTCACCATTTACCAAAAATCTCCTTTATCTTTGGGAGCCAGCTCTTCCTTTTGCAGTAAAAGCAAAATAACGGCACATAAAACATTAGAGTCTAAAACTAGGGGCTTGAAAAATAACTGTAAGACTAACTTTAAAAAACTGTTCTACCTTTTATGAACACCTAGTATACTTTTTATCTATCTTTTTTCCTGGTGTCCTAGAGAACAAAACACACAAAACCAATTCATTGTTTTTCATGTGCCTGGCAAACACTATTTTTTATTTGTGAATGTTTCAGCTTTTTTTATTTTTATTTTATTTATTTTATCTGGTAACACTAGATGCTTTCACTTGCATGAGAACTGTCTCCCTACCCTCCCCCTCATCAGCGCTTAATTTATGAAGTGCAAAAGTCCCTGGAAGCACAGCTACTTTTACTGATGACAATGAGTGAAAGTATTAGATACATCTTTTTGAACACAGCTGGCATATAAGGAGAAGAGTGTTGTTTCAACTTACATGAAATTGTTGATTAAATTTGAAGTCTGTGATTGTATCTTTACATTTTGGGGAGGAGAAAACCTCTGTAACAATGTCCATTATATTTCCTTAGGACTGTTTTTGAGAGGAACATCAGCAGTCTGATATTGTTAGTGTCTATTACTATTTAGGAAGGGCATGTTTTCTTGTTTAGATGAGCACAAAGTAGAAGTATTCTGGTCTTGATGATACTTTGCTGTCCCAGTGTGAGTGATTTCTCCTTGGAGAGGCAAGGGCTTGGCTGAACACCACATGTGTTCATTTTCACTGGCTCTGGATGTACATTACCTCCAGTTCTTCCTATCGTTACCATGTTCTTTTAGAGTACCATAATATAACCAAAATATTCATTAAATAGTAAAGGAATCTAGAGATTCCCCCCCCTCCTTATAACTTAACAAGTTTCATCAAAATGGAATCTGGGTTTTAAACTGAGGGGAAAATATGTATAAATTTGAGATTCTTCTATTAATATTAAACTCTCAGGACTTTATGATTGCCACTTTTTGGTTTATATTTATTGCTTTCAGTGTCCCTATATATTTTTCAGAACATGTCAAGGCACTAAATCTTTCCAGTCTGGCATGTAAGCCAGTTTATGTATGTTTATATTTGAACCCTGTGCTGAGACAGCTTTGTGACCTACAACCTCATTCGAGTCTCAGATGTATGACTTGCATCTCAAACTCCAGCACATTAGCTGGGGTTTTTCTAAGGGGAGTTGCAAATGGATTTCAGACACCTGAGCTTGTCCTGTAGTTCAGTGTCTTTTTAAAAAATTAAATAATGCCTTTTGAAAAAGGATTTTCTGGCTTCTGTGAAGTTACTGATGGAAGAACCCTTTGTCATACACCCTCTGCAGAGGGTGGTCTGCCTTTCCCCCCCCACCTTCATATTTGCTATTTTTTTGAGCCATCCATAAAAGAAACCAAATCTGAAACTAAAGCTCTCACCTCCTATTCCCCGAATAAGAATTCAGTAGCAGTGTGCATGTAAATACATGCAGATAAGTAGCAATTTATTTCAGACCCTTCTTTTGCTCTTGGCCTCCCCATCTCTAATCCCTTCTTTGCTGTTCTGTGTCCCCCAGAAGGTACTCTGTGTGCTGCAGGTTGTCTAAGAGCCTTTTCTAGGGGAAAACCAGCAGTAATTTTAAGAGTGTGTTGGGTGGGCTACGTGTGTGAAAATATGCTGATAATGACAGGTGTGACTGCTTGCTTTGTTCAACACCCCTAATGCCTAGACTGCTTAAGCATATAAAAAGTGATCTGAAGTGTTAAAAGGAAAATGGATTGTCATAAAAGAACAAAGAGATGTTGCCAGACTAGTGTTTGTTCTCGTCTGAAACTCACCCTCGATAGTTCTCTTTAAAGTTTTTACCTAAATGCTTATGGAAGAACTTTCTTCATCCACAGGATTGTTTCCAAAATATTGCTTGTTGTAGGAATACGGTAACCAGTGCTACAGAAATAGTGGTGTGTGACACTGAGAGAAATGGCAGAAAGACAGGTCCCATTCAGAGAGTTCCCAAGAGACAATGCTTCCTAATTAATCAAGATTAAGGTAATACCATGTTATGTTTTTTAAGGAAAATTGATTTATCCTGTTTCTTTTAAGTGGTGGAGAGTAACTGATGCCAAATAGGGGATGATAATGTTGAGAGATGCGTCCAGTGTTTTTTTCTAGGCCACATACTCTGTGTAAAACATATATATGACACAGTTTGCATGTGATCACAGCTTTCTTTGCTTTTAATCTCTTATGTCTGGTCCACAGTTAGTGTATTTATTTTCTGATAACTGCCTTCTTTACATCTTTCTGTACTCTTGCTGGTTTTGTATGTCTTCTTCCTTTGTCCTTGGATGTGTGTAATGACACTCAATGTGTGTATGTATGACCAGACTTCTCGAAGGAAGCTTTGGGAAGGGCTCTCCCCATGTGGGTGTGCCCTTCCAGCCTGCACAGTGGATGTTTTAGGTGAGGCACAGCGTGCACAGAACTGGCCCCACCGTTTAAGTCCTAAGATCCATCTGCCACGGCCGAGTGAACTTGGACAGTGACAGGGAAGTCCTCGGGACTGTCACAGCACCCGGTACTAACCGGGGCTGACCCTGCTGAGCATCCGAGATGTGACGGGATGGGATGGCAGGGAGGCATTGAACTGCCAGGGGATGGTCCCTACTGAGACTCGAACTCAGGTCCTTGGGATTTGGAGTCCAGAGTGCTCTCCTTTACACCACGGGATCATCCCTAATGACACTCAATATGTTGCCTCTGAACCAACTGACCTGTTTGCCAAGTTTCTCAATGTTGCTCCCTATTCTGGGATAGTATTCTGGTTTCCACGTTTCTGGTTTAATCATTTAGTGTTTGCTCAGGATGTAAAATAAAAGTGTTACATAAGTACTACTTTAAAATATAGATTTCTAAATGTCAAACCATCTTTGATTCCTGTGGAGAAACTGAAAATATACTTTCTTTAAGGGGAACAGTGTATTTATTCTAAAATGCTCCCCAAAATGGTTGGCTAAAACCAGGGTTTGTTTTTTTTTTTCAATTATTATTATTTTTTGGTAGCATAGACACATGATCTAAATACTAATTTCTTTATTTAGACTTTGTTATACTGTTTAGTGTATTCTGATAACCTTGCAATAGGATAACACTGACAACTGCCATTTCTTATAGGACTCTTTAATATAGCTTAATGAGTGTTTTGAGGTTTTTTGCAATATGAAATCAGCATGTTGCATTTTTAAGTTGAGTCTCAAGTTACACTGTGTACAATATTCTGTTATTTATTGTGTCTGTAGTCAGAGTGCACACTATGCATGTGCATTACAGTGCAATAATTAGCATATAATTTTCAACGTTTCAATGAACTTTTGTCATAAAATTTAAGGGGATTTTAATTGCTAGTAATCAGGATTGCATGTTAATAGGCTGTAGATAATTAGGAAACCATTTGCATTTCTCTTCTCACAATTTTTCTTAGTGTTTAGACCCTCACTTAATACATAACTGTACCTCAAGAGAGTTGAATAATCCTACTTAGGCACAGTGATAATAGATACATTTTTTTTCTTAAGGTTTTATTTCAATTTAAATTATTTGGAAAGGATTATACCTTTGATAGGTCAGATTTACTGATACTGAATGTACAGTATGTTCCCTCTGATTTCTAACAGGCTACAGCAAACTTAGTTGTTGCAATAATAATGACATTGATTGTAAATTTGCATTCCCCTATGATAATTAAGATCTTTTGATTGCTCCAAATACGGGGAGAAATATTTAGTAAATTAGTATCTGCCCAGGAAAATTATACTCCTGACACATTTGTGGATGGAGTGTTGGAGACCTGGCCTGTCCACACCCTCATTCATTTTTAGGATACATAAAAGAAATACTTCTTTGTCTCTCATGTCTGAAACATGTTAAATAGCAGAAAGAGTCTGTAATATTGTCACTGCTTGATTTATTAAGATGTTTTGGATAAAGATGTATTGGTGGAAGTTGGGCGTATTTATGAAGCAAAGAGTAAAAATGTGAAATTGGAATAATTAAGGCAGCTGTTTGTTTGGTGTAAGGCAAAAAAAGAAAAACTTTGAAGGAGAATTGTTCAGACTATCTTGTCACCACTGAATTGACTTTGTTTCCAGATTTCCTTCTCTTGCCCTTTATTTTGTCCATTCAGGTCAGTGGAAGAGGTGGTTCTTTGTCTTAAAACATGTGCAGTGTAGGATTTATTCTGATCTATTCCATGCCATTCTCTGCTTAGGACAAAGCACTAGGACATTGGCTATTACTTCCAGTAAGTCAAAGGGTAGCACTGCAAGGTGTTTAGCATATTTTATGGAGAACTGGGAATCCGCTTAAATGCATTACCATTGAGGGGCTGGAGTGGGTCCAGAGAAGAGCAACAAGGCTGGGGAAGGGACTGGAGCACAAGTCCTATGGGGAGAGGCTGAGGGAGCTGGGGGTGTTTAGTCTGGAGAAGAGGAGGCTGAGAGGTGACCTCCTCACTGTCTAGAACTACCTGAAGGGAAGTTGTAGCCAGGTGGGGGTTGGTCTCTTCTCCCAGGCACTCAGCAATAGGACAAGGGGGCACGGGCTCAAGCTCTGCCAGGGGAAATTGAAGTTGGAGATCAGAAAAAAATTCTTTCCAGAGAGAGTAATCAGGCATTGGAATGGGCTGCCCAGAGAGGGGGTGGATTCCCCATCCCTGGAGGTTTTTAAGGTGAGATTGGCTGTGGCACTGAGTGCCATGATCTGGTAAATGGACTGGAGTTGGACCAAGGGTTGGACTTGATGATCTCGGAGGTCTTTTCCAACCCAATCGATTCTATGATTCTTTGATTCTATATCGTTGGTTACTTCAAAGGGTTATTTTAGCAATATGGATTCTATTCCAAGAGGAATTGATTGGTGATGTCCTCACACTCTTGAAAGATCGACTGAAAGTGTCAGTGCATGTAGCAAAGACATTCCTACAGATTGCAGTTTTTCTAGAAAAGCACAAATTCGGCGACCTCATTCAGAACTGCAGAATCAGTGACAGCTTTAAGTGTGGGTTTTACCCAGCATGTTGCTTGGAAATTGAGAATTTACATTATTAGGCTGTTTCCATCACAGTGTTAGAGCACTAGGTGGCTTTGAAGGAATAGTGAATACAGACATAAAGCAGCAGACTCTAAAATACTGTTTTGGGGCTGCTACCCATACACTGGGAAATATTTTAGAAGACTGCATCTTTTTATTTGCCATAAATTGCATAGCTTAATGTCTAGGCTTTAGCTGAAGGTTTTTAATTTACAATCTGCTCCCAGGAAAACATGGGCAGTGTGAAAGATGCTCTTCTAAAAACCCACTGAGCAAAGCATGGGATGTGCCTGAGCTGCATTTGGAGCCCTGTATCAACTCTGCAAATGTGTGGTCTGGAGGGGCTTTTTGCAGTCTGGTTCAAGGGGAACATAAAAGACATGGCTTGATGTTGGAGCTCCTGGGAATTTTCAACATGAACCACTCTCTGTTGGAATTGTTGCTTCTTTGATTAGGGACTTTTGAAATGAAATAATGCAACTGTGATTTTAATTTTTTTGTGGTGCAAAGGGCAACAAAGATTTATTTAAACATACAGGTTTTGTACTTTAGGAACGGAATGTTTCTTTTGATTTTGAAATAGTTTTTTAGTTTTTTTTTTCAACCAACATGTTTAGGAGGATTGAATTCACTGGTTTAAACAGAATTTAATGTAGTTTTATTTTTACAGGAAATATTAATTTTTTAAAAGTCTGATTCTATTCCAAAAATTTCTGGAATTCTGGAAATAAAATAAAAAGATTAGTTTTGTTTCTGACAATTTAAAGTAATGAATGGTTGTAAAAGATAATTCTTTCCATTTATTTATTTAGTGTTCCAGTTACAATCCCTTGGGGTGACAATGAGCAAAATATGAAGACCATCAATTTTGTATCCCAAACAGCTTGCAAATGAAGTTAAAATAGATTAGGCAACAATTGAGGCCCACTTGTGTACACAATTCATGCAGCTGTGTCATATGTACATTTTAAAAGTATTAACTCTTTCTTTTTTTCCCTTTCTTTCAGTGAAATTGTTCTTGCTAGAGTATGAAAGCCTGAAAGATAGTCATGCTTAGAGATAAATTGCTCAATAAAATTACTTCTGTGTTTTGTGTTGGTCTTGAAAGAAATATATAAAGATGACTTAAAAGTAAATAAATCAGATTTAAAAAAATATTTTGCCATAATAATCAAAGGATGTTTCTTTATATCCATTGTTAATTCAAGCCTTTTATTAAAAGTGTTTGAGACTTGTCAGTATTCTTTTGAACTCATCACAAATTGACCTTAAAGTTTATATTTCTGGCAAATCTCAAATATTCTCTCCCCCCTTTGCCCTGAGGGTTTTTTTATTACTTGTGAACAGTCTGGTAGAAGAGCAGGATTTACACTTAATTTCTCTTGGCCAGCTCTGTGTATTCCATGTATATAAGGGGGCTGTGGCATGACTCCTGAAATGTTTTCCCAAACTATTAAATAATAGCCTCAGAAAGGTTGCCCGTATCTAACCCCTTACCTATAGGCCCTTGCCTGTCACACAGTGCCCATTAACACGGGTGAGACAGTGATTAGAGGAGAGATAATTGAGCCTCTCCAGCCTGCAGTGAGCGCAGCTGTTGCTGATGTTCTTGTCCTTTGCCCATCATACCTTTCCCCTGCCGGAGTGGAGGTGGTCTGCTGCATGCTGAGCAGATGTTTCTCCTTTGCCTGGTTATCTTTGGAGTGCCTTTATATACGAAAATCAGATTGCACTGCTACTGTCACTTTTATCTGATGAGAGGAAATCCCAGACGAATGAAGCTGGTTTTCTTTTCAGGCAGCTAAGCAATGTTGCTCAGGGGCATGTTCTCTTTCCTTGCTTCTGTTGCTGCTCACTGTAAACGTTTTCTTTCTGGCATGTTTCTTCTTTAATCCCTCTTTCCCTCTTTGACCCATATCCTTAATCCCATTGGGTTTCTTTTGAACTTGGTTATTTCTTAGTCTTCTGATACATCTGTCTGCTGTAACCATGAATCCTTTGCCAACACCACATTTTCATCGTATTCCCTGAATATCTTTTTCCTCCCACAGTTCGTATTAGAGTAGTTGAAGAGGTACAGGGAAACTTTCTGGGACTGGTCATTCTTCAACTTTGTGATACCATGTCATTCTTTAATTCATTTCTTCTTTTACTTCTTATCTTCTCCTATTTTTAGTGTTCACTTTTCTTTTTTATTTGTTCAACTTTCTTGTGCAATTAATCATTCTTCTCTCAACAAGTAAAAAATGTAATGAGAGTATCTGAGATGATACAAATAATATGGTTCTGTATGTTAAATTCACCAAATACACTAATTTAATGTCCACTTTCTATATGTCTGAAATTATTTATTTCTCTATTGCAGTATAATAAAAAAGACCTCTTTCTTCCCTGATTTTCCTGGTAAGCTCTTATAAAAGTAGCAGTTTATCACATCTTGTAAAATTATTCTGTGCAAATAGCTGTCATTTCTTCTTTCTATAACCTCCTGTTTTCACTTGAAAAGTATCTATTGCATATGTGTAATTAGAGGAGGAGAGCTTTGGGGGGAAAAAATGCAAGTGGGATATTTTTGTGCTTACATTATCTTTGTGATGTAGGAGTTTGCTCACTGGTGTCATTTTCAGCTGACTTTGGGCACTGGGTATCTTCAAAGGTAATTTCAAACACAGTCCAGTGCTCCAGACTGCAGAGATTAGTCCATTTGAAGAACAGGCTTTTCATTATTGAAAGTAGGCATATGGCTATGAACTGTAACTGAATTATTTTACCCTGGGTACTTCCTTGTTGGCAGAATAAATGTAGATTATGTGGAAGACAAAAACTGATGGTTTCTGAATTGTGTTTTCCTGTCCTGGTAACACAGCAATTCAGCAAATGCAGCGTCCGAAAGAAGTGATGGTCAGTGATAACAAATTGGGGTTGGAGCTGCCAAACTGTGTTGTTGCACAGTTGTCATGTACTGTATTCTGTGATTCAGGGACATGCACATTGATTTAGATTTCAGGGCTAGCCTTTCATCTCTCCCTCTCTAAAGACCGCTAAACCACGTTTAGTGATGATCTTTGCATGCACAGTCCTAGTGTTGATCAAGGGTTGAGTAGTGGAGTAGCTTGATACTTTTGTCTACTTCATTTGATTTTTAATACTGAGTCTTTCCATTTGAGAACGTTATTTATTTATTCATACCTGAAATAAAATATGTGGTTCTAGTAGCAGTCATGATGGTTCTAAAGGATGTTGCAATTCACCAGTACAGTATATATGTGAATAACAGATACTTGTTTATGTTAATAAGATCATAGAATTATAGAATCTATTGAGTTGGAAAAGATCTCCAAGATCATCACGTCCAACCCCTGGTCCAACTCCAGTCCCTTTACCAGATCATGGCACTCAGTGCCATGTCCAATCTCAGTTTAAAAACCTCCAGGGGTGGGGAATCCACCCCCTCTCTGGGCAGCCCATTCCAATGCCTGATTACTCTCTCTGGAAAGAATTTTTTTCTGATCTCCAACTTCAATTTCCCCTGGCAGAGCTTGAGCCCGTGCCCCCTTGTCCTATTGCTGAGTGCCTGGGAGACGAGACCAACCCCCACCTGGCTACAACTTCCCTTCAGGTAGTTCTAGACAGTGCGGAGGTCACCTCTGAGCCTCCTCTTCTCCAGGCTAAACAACCCCAGCTCCCTCAGATAAACTTCCCCCCAGATAAATTACTGCTGATGGATAGAACATGCAACCAACTGTCAACATTCTGTTCTATTAGATTTTGGCAGATAACTTTCTTACTACCTACAGATGTGAAGGACTGGCCAAACCATGAATAGACAATTGGTAAGAGTTTGAGTAGCAGCCAAAACTTGAGGTGTACCTTTCCTGGGCGTTGCCAGAGTGGCTCCTTTGTTCATGGAAGGCAGACTGTGGTAGTGTTCCCCCAAAGGGTGTTTCTGCAGGGACTGAGTGCTGCATTCAGGAGAGCAGGGAACTGAGTGATGTGTGGGCCTCTACATGCTTCATGCCTCTACACGAAATACATGGCCTTGAATTTCCTCTTCTGAACTGAATACAAACTGCTTTGTCTGTGAAGTAGAGGATGGTTGAAGTTCTCATTGTAGACATGGAGGCCTAATACTTGTCTATTGTCATTTCAATCTCCCCAGTATTGCTGCTGATTTTTAAAAATGTTGTCGTATTTCTTTCCCCAAACACATTTTGCCTTCCCTTTCCACCTTTTAACATGCAGATGTTTAAGCATACTCCATAGATTTCCTTTTTAATTAATTTGAGTATAAAATACTAGTTCAAATGCCACTGATGTTCTGCTTCCATGCCTTCAACTAACCAACAGTCAGGAAAAAACGCCCAGCGGTTCAAACCAGTTGAGGTTCTTTGCAGTCACAGGATCTATTCTCACCATTTTAACTGACTTTACCTTGTTTTGTTTCCCTCAACCCATGTAGCTAATCTTGCTGAAATTATGTTGAATTTTTAACTGGTATGCAGCAGTGGGAAGACATGAATGTTATAATGCTGAGGATGAAGAGTGGTCAGAAATTGCGACTAGCAGGAAAATTTGGCAAAAAAATTCAGAAATACCATTGTTTTAGATGACCTTCATGCTGGCTTCCTTTTTTTTCCCCCCACTTGTTTGTTTTCATGCCATGCAAACATATTGTAGAATATTTTAGTAAGCCTATTTTACATAGGAAATATCACAATTGTGTTATTTTTGTGACTAAACTTGTCCACAACCTTTGTGGAAGAAAAAAACTGCAAGCAGTAGCATTGCTTGAGGTATTTTTTAATAACCTAGGGCTTGGCATTTTGAAAGATCAACGACATCAGAGGGTTTGGGATACTAATCCTGAAAGAACAACATGTATTACTTATGTTGCACTGTTTTAAATAGTGACAGTGTCAGGAAGGGTTTCTTTAAATGAATGAAGTTTATACAGGACATGCCATCTATAGTATGACTGAGTAAACATTGATTCTAACCTTTATTCGTGAAAGGCAGTAATCTCAGGCTAATGCCACACTTAACTCTGGGCCCTCAGAATGATTTGCCTGATCTGATAAATTATGCAGTCTTTTATTTTGACCTTGTAACCTTGTAGAGTTTACTCAAACTGACTCCATAGTGTTTGCCACATTAGCAGTATAATGGCTGTAACCAGTTCTTGTACTACAGTTCATTCTGCAGCGAAAGGTAAACACTGGGCCACGAAAATTTATTGATTCAATTACGTGATATACACATAGTACCATTTGAGAAGTGTTTTTGGGATTAAGTCATTACATATCTTCTGTTTGGTCAAAAATCTGAAATACATAAACAAGGAAGCAAGCAAGTACTGAGAAATATAAACTGCTATTTTTACTGTATGTAGAATGTGCGGTTAGACATCAATCTAAAAGTTGTTTCGGTCGAAGAACAAGCCAGACATTGAATTCTTATGCATTTCTCCCTGACCAAGGTAACTTTTGCCCTCAGTTGGTCCTGTAAGTATGTTATCATTTACTATGTAAATTATTTTTGTGGCTTTTTTTCGTGTGAGAGTCTGGGCTTTGCAGATTTTCTGTTTGAACAGAACTGATGACAGTACAAATTTTTCTTCCTTAAACAGTAGAAGGCAAGGCCTTCAAAAAGTTAAAAAAAACCCCAGTAAATTGGCTGGAGCACACTGTCATTACATGACATCATTAATTAGGTTCATACTGTGTGGCCAATTTTGTTTCAGATAACCATGCTTTTAAATCTAACGTGCTTTTATCTTGCATTGGAGTATCTTCATGCCTGATCTGCTCAAGCTGAGAGGAGCAGGGATATTTTGATACAATTTAAAGACAAAACACAAAAATAGTTGTCTTTAATTTATCTCTTATTGTACTGACCTTGAGTTTATAATATAGGCAAGAAGAATTCTGCACAACTTCTATTGACTAAATTATGCAATGGCACAATATTATTAAGTGTATGTATAATTATAAGACATTTAATATATTAAGAAATTGTCTGAGAGGCCACTAAACATTTAGGATGCTAGTGAAAAGGAATTGTTAAGAAATGAAAAACACACCTCAGAATTAAAACTGATTGTGTTCCTTATTTTTATTTATTTTGTCTTTTGCACTCCATCTTCTGGTTTAGTTTGGTTTGTTTGTTTCCCAGTGCATGTGTTAGAAAATTATTGATATCTCTATCATTGAAGGAATATTTGCATTTGTTCTACGTAATGCAAGTAGGACTATTTCTTGGAATTGCATGTGAGAAATGGAGGGAAAATAACCCAATTTATGTTAATGCTTTATGCATCAGGATACACTTTTCTTACGCATTTGGAACATGATTGGGAGAAGGAAGACGAAGAAAAGTGTTCTGTTTTTTCCCACAGCAGTTGAATTAAAATATAATTGCATTACATGATGCAGTTCTCACTATTTGGTCTGTACTCTGACCCTGCTCTTTGCATTGCAGAGAGTTGTCTGTTTTTCTTCCCTTGGCTTTGTTCTTTGGGTGTTGCTGGTCAAGGTAGATGATGCTGCCAGGGATCCAACTGCAGCTCTGGCAGAACGGCTGAAGTTGCTTTATGAGGAAGCATGATAACCATAACGAATTAAACAGTAATATTTCAGGGGTAATTAGGAAACTGGAGAGGAGAAAATGAGTGTTGTGTGGAAATTTTGGTGTCTGATTAGCAGATATATTGGCTTCAAATGACCTGGTAAAACGCAAACAGAAGAGTAACCAATGGCAACATAAATACCATGTTGCTGCACTACGTTGCTACTCAACCTCCCAGTGCAGCGCTAGATTTTGGAAAGAAAACTCAAAGAAAGAGGGAAGAAACCAGTAAAAGCATCTCCTTCATGGTGGGAGGGGACATGAAGATGGCCAGAAGGACTCGTGATAAAGAGGAGAGTGGGGGAAAAACAACAGAGGGCTCTAGAAACCAAGAGCTGGAGCTGATGAAAACAACGGCTTCAGAGAAGGGTGAGGTGAAGGATACCTATGTCTCATAAGTGCTGAAGGAACTGCTGCTGGGAGAAGGGGAGAAAGGAAAACTACCTACATTTAGGTGTATTATATTTTAATATTAAAATAGTTCTAGTTTTGCAGGTATAAACTGTGTTTATGTCACAGGTTTGGCCTAGGTTTTTTTTTACTAACTCTGGAGCTTTCTTAGCAAGGAAAAAAACTGCAAAGAAACGAACTCAAAAGAAGCTAAACTGAATAAAAAGGAATTATATTTTCTAACATGCATAACTACACTACATACACAGTATGTGGGATCTCACCTTTAGGGGAAAAGGGATAAGGAAAGAGGGGGCTGGTTAACTAGAAAATTAGGAGGAAACAAAACCAAACTAAAAAAATCAAATGAAACAGGCAAACACAATTAGAAACTTCAAAGGAAGGGGAACAAGCATGAAACAATCTCACATTGGACAGGAGAACAACAACAACAGGAGGGATTAGACTCTAAGCTCTCTCTACAGCTCTCAGCTAAGGAAAGGAAGAGAAACTTTTTTTTTCTGCTACGTGGAAAACACGTGTGGAATACTTGTAACTTCTTTAGATACACTGGTTATTGAAGAAACCATGGGTCAAACTATTACAGTGCATTAGCCTGAAGATGCACCTGTAAGCTTTCATGTGATGAGGCTGCAGAGTACTTCAACATATCAATGGCTTTTTTGTGTAGTTTTTACTGAATTGCATCATGGAATCATAGAATCGATTGGGTTGGAAAAGACCTCTGAGATCATCAAGTCCAACCCTTGGTCCAACTCCAGTCCCTTTACCAGATCATGGCACTCAGTGCCACGGCCAATCTGCGTTTAAAAACCTCCAGGGATGGGGAATCCACCCCCTCTCTGGGCAGCCCATTCCAATGCCTGAGCACTCTCTCTATAAAGAATTTGTTTGGGGATATCCAACTTCCATTTCCCCTGGCAGAGCTTGAGCCCGTGCCCCCTTGTCCTGTTGCTGAGTGCCTGGGAGAAGAGACCCATTGTGGCTGTGTATGTGTTGGAGATACTGTTGGGAATTCTGTTAGGACAGAATTTCTCAGTGATTCTCAGGTGGGCTCAGAAAAGGTGTTGGCCTGGTAAACTGTGTGATAGAAGCGTCACAACAGTTCTGAAATTCCAAGTATCACAAAGAATTGTGCCCTGGGTTGACCCTCCTGAAGAAAATTGCTGTACAAACTTATTTTAAAACATGTGATGTGCAAAATCAGGATGGCTGCAGGCAACTGCTCCCTTGAACAGGCAGCAGGTAATCCATGATAAAATTCAGCCAGCCAGAAACTTGTCTTCTCTCTTAAAGCTGATTTTTTTGGGGGATGATTTCTACAAAATCTGAATTGCCTATGATTTTTCAGATGATAGCTCATTTCTATTATTTTCCACCGTTTCTTTTTCCTGCCCTGGTTTCTTTTCTGTCTCTCTAGTGGGAGGAGGACAGGCAGGCAGGTGGATCTATTCCTCACCTCAATGCTCTATGTTAACAGAGTTGTTAAAGTCAAAAGGTCAAGGGCTCAAAAGCTTACTGAGGGTCAGAACTTACATTACTTACTCAGCCATATTTGGGCCCTGTGTGTATAATGAAGCAGATTTTAATTGGACAATCTCATCCTGTTGCTTTCAGGAGACCATTGTATCATTTAGTGCACAGAATGACAGCTGCTAAGCCGCTAATCTCGTGTTGTTTTGCTTGGATTTCAGTCAGTAGCCCAGCTCTTGCTGGGGTGAAATTGCCTTCTTCACTTTAAATAAAGTTTCTAACACTGAAGTAGGTTTATGTTCTATACTGAATATAGAAGCCAGTGGGCTTTTCTAGCGTGATTCTCTTATAGCCTCTGATTTCCCAATCTTCAGAGCGATTTTTGACAGTGACTCATAATTACTTTCATTTTACAGATGGCAAACTGAGGCACAGAGGAGATTAAAGTAGGAAGTGTCCTCTGCCAGGTTTTCAAGTTCTCTGGCAGTACACTGTTTATGAAGAGTAAAACCTTTTAAAGAGTAAAACCTTTATTGACTTCCACTGTTGCTCAGGATACTCAGTTTGGATTGCAGAGTTTCATACTTGGTACTGAGATGATGAGACATGAAGTCTCAGTTAATAATCTGTGAGAAGTCACATGGGGATGCCCAGTGTCATTTGGGTCCTGGGCTATCTCTGACACACTTTCCTGAAAACTGCAGGCATCTTTTCTAGCCATCTTCTTTATGTCCTTCAGATGACTTCAGGGAAAAGGGATTGCCCACCCAAATAACAAGGGGAATAGTTCCACTGCAGTGAAAGACTGTGTGGGTTTAAGGACATGTGTCACAAGTGTTCTTATACTGGAGAAGTGGTACCAGAGTGCGAATAAATCAGAGGCTGAACTAAATCCTCTCTTGTCATTATGTAAAGCACAGTGTATGGTGAGCATCTAAAGCTGTGATGTGATCCAGGAGATCAGCAGAAGCTACTGAACCTCTCTGTCATAAAGATATGACTTTATTAGGATTGGATGAAAGAACTGGTAGACAAAAGGGTTGTGAGTAAGAAAGACACTGGGAATGAAGAGCTGGTAAACTCTGTGGCATAATATACTTCTGACATAAGGGTAATGTGAGTCAATTTAACTGAATTTTCACTTTTTTGCTTGTTGATACCAAAGGCTTGATGTTTTGGCAGTAGGAATTCCTTTGATGGCTATTTGATATTTCAGTGTCTATAAATACAAATAATTATATATAATTTTGTATAAATAGATTTATTTAGCTATTTTTTATAAATGCCCTTAAATACTTAAGAGCTGTGTAAGCCTCAAAATTTAAAACACATTTCATACTCTTTTTGTTCCTCATTGGTGCAGAAAAGAGAAGTCTGAAACAAGGCAGTCTGAGGGTTTCTTGGTTTGCTGGGTCTTTCCTGGAGTCCATCCTTGATTCCATATGTGCATCAACTGTCCAGCCTTCACGGTGAAGGGTACCTTTTATCTTTAGGAAAGCTTTAAGCAATTTAACTGTGCTTAGCTTATTGTTCAGTAATAAGGAAATAACATCAGCAAAGTGATTTAAAATATTGTTTTATGTAAAAAAGATTGAACGACTTATTCATCCATTATATAAATAGAGCCGTATAAATTACTGTTAATTCAGTATTGTTGACTTTGACATAAGTGGTTATTATCAGCATAGTTTAGTCTTAAGATAAATGTTTCTATCAAGAAACAAAATACCTATTTTCTTGTCAAGAAACAAGGGGGATAAGCTTCATTTTTGTTATTCCTGGTATGTTTAGAGCACATAAGTAACAGGTTAAGCGGCAGGAGTAGTCAAAGATATCACAAGTGCTTCATATAATTTTCTTGCAACCTTAGCACTTCACCATGAACATTATAAATGACTGATTCTCCTTTAGGTTCTGACTTGCTTTGGAATGATGTATGAAATAATATGTATTTTGCATGTCCTGTTAGTAATGATAAAGGTCATATAGTATCATTTACATAATCTCCAGCCAGAAATGAACTCCAGCAATATCTTCTGTATAACATATACATTATCTGAGGTTTAAAACTCTCATTATTCATGAAAGTTAATTTTACAGTGGGTGTGAATGATCTATCTTATGGCTGCTTTTTTGATCATTCTATAAAATAATATGGAGCAAAGCCTGCACAAATAGCAGGAAAACCAGTAAAGAGTGATGCATTTGCTTGACTCTGTGTATACCCGATTGGATCTTGATTGATGGCAATCATTTGTCTTTGTCAAAAAAAGGAGAAGAATTCAGACATTGAAATAAGAGTGCTATCAAACTTTCCACAATGGCAGAAAGATTCTATTAATGTAGCCTGAGAGTATTAACTGTCTCTGCTAGAAAATGATAAAGAATGTTAATTTTTTTTTTTCTTGAGCATGTTTTAAGTGTAAACTACATTATTTTGTCCATGCTGGGCGACTGCAAAGGACATGCTACAGATTTATGGCATGTTGGAATTGGAAATTAAAAAAAAAGGGAGTAGATTATAAAAAGAAAAAAAAAGAAACAAAAGGCCAAATACAAGAGCTTAATCCTTCTGATTATGATTTCACAACAAAACAATAAAAGTTTAAGTAGCACAGTGTCGTAAAATCCTTAATGCTGCATTCCAATTGATATTGAAGCTTTGAAGACTAACTTCAAAGGAGGGTGAGCAAGAGCAAAAAATAGATATAAAATAAACAAAAAAATTGACAAGCTTGGTTTTAGAAGTCCTTTTGTATGTCAGATCTAGGAATATTGACCCGTTACTTGAATGGGCTTTAAGGCAACTTCCTTATTAACGATGCTTAGAAACACAAAGCATATGCCTGTGGGGAACATTGTATTAATGGGGGGAAATGCTGTTCCACAGTACAGTAATGCTGGCACTGCAGGAATACTTTTTCTTTTAAAACGAATGAATATATAATTTATATATATATATGTGTCTGTGTGTGTGTGTGTATATATATGAAACCTCAAACAAAAATGTAAAACAGCAAAACCCCAAAGAGCTGATCACTGAATTATCATGCTGTTGGTATCTGTGGGTTTTGTTGTACATCTGTTGTGGTCTTTGGTTCTAAATAGCAGTGTTAAACTTTGAATACTGAAAAAATATTTTCTAATTGATGAACACAGTAAATAACCTCCCTGAGTGCTCTCTCTACCCTAGGAAGGTAAATATTTTTTGTTCCTGAACTTTTAAAGAATAAGAAAACTGTAGCATTCAACTTCTGTGTTTGCTAGTCCTTGATGCACCTTTAAAAATAAATATTTGAAAGATTGTGATTTTAAGGACAGCTGAAAGAAAGGCTGTATCAAAACTGTGAACTGGGGCCTGCAGTTCTATCTAATATACCTGTACTAATGTTCCTTGTGGCCCTCATAAGTCACTTTAAGGGGTTCTTGGTTTGGTTAGTTTGGGGTCTTTTTTCGCTACTTCTGCATTGTGTTCCTAAAAACACTTCCCAGCTTTGCCTCACTGCAATGGATATCATATTATGACAGCAGGCTCCTGGTTCAAAACATTAGAAGGCAACATAAGCTGTGTTATCTGTCCTTGCTTGAAGAACCTTGGAGTGACATCATTAAAAAGTTCATTTTTGCATTCATTCTTTTACGAACTTTCATGACGCCTTGGCTGCTGCTGTTGAAGATGCTAAAATGTGATTTTAGCTGAGGTGTTGATTATTTATTTATTTATTTATTCGCTCATTCATTTAATTAATTCATTAGCATTAGGATCAGTGAGACATGTCTTACATGTTAGAGATCTTTGCCTTTTAAAAGAGGAGCTGCAAGGTTACTTTATGACAGGGAAATTTTGGCAGTGGAAACACTAATGTTTGGTAGACCCATACACAGTATTTCTCCCCTTCTCTTTTGAAAAATGACAAATGAGCACCAGACTAATACTGTAGGACAGTGTTAAAATTATGAGGTCAAATTTTCAGGGAGCAATAGAATCAGGATCACCTGAATTGTATAGGAGAAATGTTCTCCCCCACACCTTTCCTTCTGCTCTTGCCTGCCTGCATTTTCTGTCTGCATTAATTCTTCATCAGACTTCTTTTCTGACCTTCTATTAAAAACCTTACTCCAGGTTTTTGTCCAGCCAGATCTGGTTTTATGGGTTTCCTTTTCTACTCTGCCTCTTCTCCAGCTGATTCCCAACTCTGTCCTGTTTTCTCTGTCTGATCCTCAGCAGATCATGTACCTGTAATCCCTCCCCTCTCACATTGTTATCTTCCATGCCTTCCACATCAAGGTGCTTTCTTTGTTGCCTCAAAGGTAGACTCTTTTGCCTCTTCTGTGTCTGGATGAAATAATTTCCTTCTTTATGCTGCTTATGTTGTTGTGGATGTGGAGAGCACTGGTGAAAGGCAACTGCAGCTTTCTTTGTCCCAATGTCTCTCAGTCTTCAGGTCTTTCTGGAGTGGCCATTGCAGAGCAAGATTTTTAGAGAGAGGGAAAGCCTTTCAAAGAAGGAAGGATGGATGGATGGATGGATGGATGGATGGATGGATAGATAGATAGATAGATGAATAGAGAGATAGATAGATAGATAGATAGATAGATAGATAGATAGATAGATAGATAGATGAATAGAGATATAGATAGATAGATATAAATAGATTTTTTTAATGGTTGATTAAACTGGGGACTAGAGGAATTGATCTGTGTTGGTCTTTGGGAATAGTGCATGTTTGTCATGGGCAGAAACCAAGGTGGTTCTCAGTGGTTCTGCTGGACATCAGGTCACAGACTTGGTATATAAGAAGTTGATGGGGGGCAGTGTGAGAGGCATGACAAAGATGGGCAGGATCTTTAAAGATGCTTTACCATCAGCAAATACCTACTGTGAACTTCCAAAGCCTGTGGCATGGCTGTATTTGGTAGCTTTGTACAGAAATAACCAGTGAAATACTTTGGGCAACAGCTTCTATGTGAAAAATGAAAGTTCTCTTAACATAGCTAACTTTGACTTGTGAAATTTTATTAAAAATTATTAAAACGTGGTAAGCAGAAATGAGAATTATACCTTAGAAGACTTTTGGGCAAGTAGAGTTCCCTACAAACCTGCTTCTTTATGAAACATTCAAGAGCCATTGAATCCCTGTCGCAGAATAAATTCAGTCAAAGAAAGGGCTACATTTGTTAATGTGTTCCTTTCTCCTCCAGTCCTGTACAGTGTGCTGTAATCTCTGTGGTGATTGTCAGTCTGTCTCTGCTCCTCTCACTGCCCCCTTCCCTCATGGGAAATGTTGGGGGAAAATCCCATCTTGCAGCGATTAGTATCAAAGATTGGTTACTTCTATCATATGGTTTGGTAAGTAATCCAGGGCTATTGCTGTGATTTGCTGCTTGCCCATGCAGCTTCACACATGTATTTCATTTCCAAAGTTTAGCAAAGTTATTCCCTGTAAAGAGGGGGAAAGTCTAGATGAAAGCCATCCCTTTTGTGAAAACCATATTCTCTGTCCCTCTTAGTGACTGGTACAACAAAGTAAATTTTAATGGTGCATGATACTGAAAATGAATCCCATGACCTTGAGAAGCTGTAGCAAAAGATCAGGTTTTATTTGAGTCCCTTTGCCATTGTTTTCATGGCTGTATTTTTAGTTTTGAGTTGAAAAATGTAGTACAAGTAGCTGTGTATATATTCAGTACTTGAAACAGTTCAAATTAATATTCATGAGTCACTTAAAAAACTCTAAACTGATTTGCATGTAAATTAATGGGTTTTATTCTTTCTAGGGCTCTGTTCATTTCATTACTAACTGCATTCATCTTCCTCCCAAAATGAGAAAACATGGTTTGTCTTCTGAAAACATTAGTGATTTTACAGCAGTAGAAAACTTTTCATTTTATCTTATCCTTGAAATCTCTTGCGAAATATATGGGCTTTTTATTTTGACAAGGGAAGGGAAAACATTCAATTTTTGTGATGAAATGAAACAGTCTTTTCTCAATTTTGAGTGTCAGTCTGAATTGACTGTTCTGTCAGCAGAAAAGCTAATTGCAAAACCCCCATGCTTTCCAATTCTTTTACCATGATTTCTCCTTAAGAGTGTTTTCTGTGATAGATTTAACAAACTTTGTAAACAAGGTTTCTTGGAGAAGTTGTGCTATATCCTGTATCAGAATGTTTGAGTTCTTTAATTTTTTTCATTGCAGGCTACTAAAAAAAGAAGTTAGCTTAGTTTAGCAGGGATAATACATGATTATTTCAAAGGCTGAATAATGGAGAAAGGTGTGACTCCATGTAATTACACATGCAGTTTATATATGCAGGAAGGAGATTATGTTCAAGGAAGAAAATGTGCATTATGATGCAGTATACTTAAATTATGCATATAATATATGCACAATAATTTAACAGTGGTGTGGCCTTAAATAATTTTCTCTGAAGAATTTACATAAAACAAGAATTAACATCTTGAGCAAAAAATGTGGAGAACTGTACAGTTGATACAGAGAACTGTTCAGCTCTCCTGTTTGCATTCCAGATTTTAAATACACAGTTGATCATTTTTTTAGGAATTTCTTTAGTATTTAAAGGATTTTTCTCTTTAGTGACCCAACTCTAGTTTTTCATAAATATTAGCAGTATCACATCTGTACAGAGAATTGGTCTATAAACACACAGATGGAATTCTGTAGTCCAGAAGCCAAGGTTTGCCTGTGCCACTGAGAGCTCTTTACCTTGGTGCTGAAGTGGTGCATTAGAACAGAAATTCCCAGGAAAGCCCACAGTTCCAGCTTGGTTTTCGCTGCAGTAATTCTTCCCAACATGGGGGCTGAGGCCACCGATGCTTGGGTTTGTTTGAAGTCTGTTTCTCCACTGTGGATGAGTACTTGGAACAGAAATACATTAGGAGGAAGAAGGAGTATAAATAGACAAACCGCATTAGACTCAGGAAATCCCCTGAGCTGAAAATAGTTGGAAACTGGCAGAGTGTAAGGGGAGAAGTTGTACATGATTGGATTGGTCTTACACTTCCTTAAGCCACGACTGACATTTTGGGATGCAGAATTCCAGGTTAGACTTTTGGTGAGAAAAGGTTCTTCCCGTCCAGTGGGTGCATTGATGTCCCTCCTCTGCAGGGACATGGGGCTCCTGGAGTGGCTGTGGCACCCCTGGGGCGATGCAGTTCTTGTGCAGCGCCGTGTGAGTTACTGCACATCCCTCCGTTCTCCTCTCGGATGGGGCTGTTTCTTACTGGTGCTGAAAGATTGGGAGACAGGGATTCTTTGCTGCATAGGACTTGTTTCCAGTTGGAGTGACAGTGTTGTGTCCAATTCATTCCCCTCATGAGGGGATTGCTGTGTTGGGACGAACTAGTTAATATTGAGAAAGCTGTTTCAGTGTTAGGAAAGAACCTAAAGAAGTATGTTGGTTTTTATACTATTTTGTTGGTTTGTGAGTGCGGTTGTTTGGTTTGGTTTTTTTTTGTTTTGGTTTTTTTTGTTGTTTTTTTTTGTTTGTTTTGGGGTTTTTTTGGAGGTTGGGGGTTTTTTTGGTGAATTTTTCTTAAAAAACAAACAAGGAGTAGCTAGATTAAGAGGGAGAAGTTGAAAGCCTTGCCAAGAGAGGTAATAGCACCCCTGAAGAAGAAACTTCATCGTCTTTTAAACATGTGCCTCTACGGATGCTGACACAGAGGGGAAAGAAATTCTGAGTGTCATGTTTAAATCACTGAAACAAAACAGGAAACACTCCCTGGTTTGTTGCTTCTTAAGCTTTCATTTTACAGTCTATTTTATCAATCCTGTTCTGTAATGTTGGATTTAAATGCTAACACTGTTAGTCTTGAGCATAAAGTAAGGATATGACTCTTGTATTGCTCAGTCCAAGTGTTCATTACCAAGTTGGCTGTTGCTAGATTTGTCTCTCAAAGTAGCTACAGAAAACAGCTTTACATCTTCTCAGCAGTTTCTGGTGTGTCACTGTGCAAGCTTTTATCCTGCACTAAAGCCTTGAATTGCTGTATTAAAAGACCCTTGCATGGTTTAGCACTCTAACATTGCTCTCAAGCTTTACTGCAAGTAGTCCTTTGGTAACTTGTGTAACATCACTAAGGATGACTTCTGCACTTCTCTTTTAGTAATGCAGCCTCTTTTCAGAGGGGGCTGCTAACTGTCTTCAGAACCTTGATGACCCATGGGACATCAGTGGATCTCAAGAGGCAGTTCAGTAGCTTAAGCCAGTTTTCATAGGAGGGGTGACTAAAGCTGCAGATATTTAGGGGAGCTCAAATTAGCACTGAGTAATAAGGCATGAAGTAGTACCATATTTATGTAAATATAGGAGGACAGTGATGGGTGTGTGCAGAAAAACAATTAGGAAGTCTCCCTACCTGTTGATAGGAGCCACAAGTATGCACTTTCACCTTCCCAAATGGAGACTGATAGTGAAAAAGCCTCAAAATAAATAACTGCTAAGGACTTTTTTATTTTTTTGAGCAGAAAAGGTGTTTATTAACAACGTTGGGCACAAGCCAGTTCATACTGAGCAAAAACTTGCCTGGCTTCTTTGTGTAAAATGAGCCATTTAAACAGTCTTCAGCTCACAGTTACATCTTCTAATTTCCATATTAATGACTGGGCGAAATCTTGGGTGGAGCTTTCCTTTTGGCTTGAAATTTGGGTAGTGGTCTCCTGACTTCATCCCTCGGGTGGTCTTGAAGCATCTTCATCACTGTTGGATTTACTCCTTTTCTTTGTTCAGTGACATGACCTGTCAAATCTTGGCTTTAATGCTACAAAATCTTGACACTCTACCATTTTATCCTATTGAAATATCTTGCTTACCTTGATTTATGACTCCTAATCCATTGTACACTGGTCTCTGATAATTGCTAGTCAGTCTGTACCAGAACAAAGCGACTCATCCCTTCATACTGTGTTTCATGAGTTAAGTGTTCTTGCTATGCAAGCAATACTAATTCTAATTCTTGCAAAGCAGAATTAGAAATTTCACAAAACTGAGGGGTTTGGTTCCTTTTCTCTTTCAGAGGCTCTGAGTTTTTATTAACTTAGAATCATAGAATCATAGAATCGATTGGGTTGGAAAAGACCTCCGAGATCATCAAGTCCAACCCTTGGGCCAACTCCAGGCCATTTACCAGATCATGGCACTCAGTGCCACGGCCAATCTCAGTTTAAAAATCTCCAGGGATGGGGAATCCACCACCTCTCTGGGCAACCCATTCCAATGCCTGATTACTCTCTCTGCAAAGAACTTTTTCCTGATCTCCAACTTCAATTTCCCCTGGCAGAGCTTGAGCCCGTGCCCCCTTGTCCTATTGCTGAGTGTCTGGGAGAAGAGGCCAACCCCTACCTGGCTAGAACTTCCCTTCAGGTAGTTGTAGACAGTGCTGAGGTCACCTCTGAGCCTCCTCTTCTCCAGGCTAAACACCCCCAGCTCCCTCAGCCTCTCCCCACAGCACTTGTGCTCCAGTCCCTTCCCCAGCCTTGTTGCTCTTCTCTGGACCCGCTCCAGCCCCTCAATATCCTTCCTGATCTGAGGGGCCCAGAACTGAACACAACACTCAAGGTGTGGCCTCACCAATGCAGAGTCCAGGGGAAGGGTCACTGCCCTGGTCCTGCTGGCCACGCTATTTTTGATCCAGGCCAGGATCCCATTGGCCTTCTTGGCCACCTGGGCACAGTGTTGGCTCATGTTGAGCTTCCTGTCAATTAGTCCCCCTAGGTCCCTTTCTGCCTGGCTGCTCTCCAGCCACTCTGTGCCCAGCCTGTAGCGCTCCATGGGGTTTTTGTGGCCAAAGTGCAGGACCCGGCACTTGGCCCTGTTGAACTTCATCCCATTGCAATCACCCACATCAGCTCCTCATCACATGAGTGTTTTTCCTGCCTTAATGTCACTAGCTTCCTGCTGCTTCTCCATCCTCTGTGTGCTGTGTAGGTGCTGTTTCACACAGAGTTCTCTCAGACTGCAGCAGGATTCTTTACACTTCCTGCAAGGGGCTTAGTGGGAGCCAGTGGTTCCACCTTCCCAAGGGCAACCCACAGGCAACATCTTTACATGCACACTGTGGCAGGGAACAATTTTGAACGTGCCTCCCTCTGCAGTGCCTATTAATTGCCATCCTTTTGTCTCCTGGTTTGCTGATCACATTCAGTAGAAGAGAAGGTGTGTTTTCAGGCTACTTTTCCCTTTATTTAAACCTTCAGGAAATACAGTATTCTCCCTGTGCTTCCTCCTAATTCAGTGCTGTGTCTGTATTTTTAGAGACAGTTTGCAAGGCTTTCAAAGGAGAAATATATTTGCTAAGTCAAACCTTTTTGCAGGTATTTGAGGCCTGTTGCTCCCTGAGTAAGCTGTGCCTGTATGGTAACAGTTACGAGTCTTGCTCCATGTGCTTCTCAGTGGTCTTGCTGCCTTGTGCTTATTGTTTCCTGTCTCAGAGCGTGGTACAATGTTTGCAGTTACTCGAACTCTTTCTTACATATGTTTCTTCAATCATCACACAATGAAGTAATTTCCCACATTTTACCCTCCTCAGATTTTAAATCCTGAATTAAATCTCAGACAGAAGTGTTGGGCTTCGAGTCATACTTTTTTTTTTCAGATTTTGGTGAGGATTTTTTTTAAGTTTTGATTTTAGTTATCAGAGAATAGGAGTAATACAGGTAATGTTGAATTTGAGCCCCTGAGGCTTCAGTATCCTACCCTGCTAACTGAATACCTTTTCCAAGGTGCTGTTTAAGAGAGGCCAAACATGCAATGGACCTGAGAGAGCTGCCTTTTCCACCTAACATAATTTAAAGCAGAGGGACAAATAAGTTCAAATTGATTTGTGATTAAGCAAGAGGTTGAAGGAGGAATTTGCATTTCTCCCCAGATGCACTCAAATTCTGTCTACAGTAAAAAGATAAAATGTATATATTTTTGATATGTAGGCACTCAGAGACCTCAGGGAGGTTGGTCTTCTCTTTATTGTTCTGTGTTAAAAAAACCTCGCTATGGTGGTTGTTGAATTGTTGACTTGATTTAGTTAATAGATAGTGATTTTAACTTAAACAAAATAATGCAAAAGCTCCCAAAAATCAAACAAATTCCCCCTCAGTTGTACCTTGCTGCCCCATATCTTTCTGGTAGAGGATGCTGAAAATATATACACAAAATAGAAAAAAAGTAACTTCCTGTAGAAGAACATAGAGCAGAAAAGCATTTGTTGAACCAGAGGGAAAGGTGCACTATTACATTTTTATGGAAGCAAGAAAAGTATCCAGCTGTTAAGAGTGCTATAAAAAAAGGATACAGGTTAGGCACAGCTCTTAAAGTGTAGATATATGGGAATGTGATTCCATCCTGTTTCTTCTGGAGAGATGGTAGTGAAGCTGAAGGGTTTGGGGCAGGTCAAATCTAAAATTTTTGGCATAAAGCTTTACTGTAATTCCTGTGTTTAATACTTTTGGGGTCAGAACAATGTACAAATGGTAGAATGAGCAGATCTCCTTTTTGGTCAAAAGTTGATCTATATATCCACGAGTGCTGAAAAATTATGATGTCAAATTTCAAGCTATCGGAAGGAATTAATCTGAGTCATAATATTCCAATGTATGTTACTCCTCACAGAAAATCTGCTGATGCTCTAATTAGTGAGAAAATATATAGGTACTTTCTATGCATGTGCTTAAGGTGAAAGCATCAGAACCAACAGAATGGCTAAAGAGATAGAGATTGAGCTGGGTCCTCAATCGTATTATATCCTGCAGCCTTTATTCTTACATTCTAGTCTTCATTTTCTGAAGGAAGTACTGCTGACTAAATTTCCACTTTATCAAACGAACAGCAAAAACCCCTCCAGTGAGATGCAGTGTACCTGTGTTTTGTATATTATGGTAGTTATTTTCTATATGAATAGTGCTTTATGGGATCTCTCTGAACTGTAGTTACTTTGAAAAACAAATGTTGTTGACTGCAATCAGGTGGAGGATGTGTGAGATCTGCAAAGATTTATGAGCAACTAAGCCAAAGCATCCAGCTGCAGATTTGCTGTACATTCATTCTTCCATGTCTGAATCATGTCTGAACTAATTTTTGCTGAAAGCCAGAAGAAAGTTTTCATGTTAACTTCTGGTAGAAAAGTGAAATAGTTTTCATTTCAGTTAACTTATAATTACTCTTGACAGAAAGCAACACAAATTGAACTGTGTCTTAAGGTGGCATCTTTGAAAGTGCAGTTTTATCTTAGACTGATCAAAATAAGATCAGTCTAAGATAAGAGAGTGGTTGCAGAATACATGATTAGTACTGTACCGTGTACTTTAGTGAGCCCTCTTTGAAGTATCAGCGTGCACTGGAATGCCAGCACTTCAAAGAATGCTGCCCCCAAAAAGCAGGGTTAGCCACCAAGGGGTTAATAAAGATCAAAGAGGAGCATGCATAAACTCATACATAAACAGAACTGTTTTTAAACTGGAGGTTAATAACACCATTATCTAGGACAGCAACACCTTAAAGGTGGGCTTGTCTTTTCCCTGACACGGTGCCGTATAATGTGTGGGGGGAGACTGAAGCATTCATAGTCAACATTATTTCTGGATTGCTTTTTAAATCAGGAATTCAAAGCTTGTCAGTGCAGAAAAGAGTCTCTGTGATACCTGAAATTGGCATTGTTCATCTGGTTTTGTTTGTTTGCTAGTTAGGTGGGAATAGATTTTTGGTATGATTCCATAAAAATAGAGACAATCAGGTGGCCTGGGCAGGGAATTGTAGTGTCTAATGGATGGTTGAGAAGAGAGAGCATCCAAACAGCATTTCTACTAGTTTTTAAAATGCAAGTCTAGCAATTACAGATCTGTGCTGTTTGTCCTGCCTTGTTTATACAGGGAGATAGCATGAAACATCTGTTCAGACACACTTCCCTTACTGACAGTTGCATCTTTTCCTCCACACTGGAAGCACCTCAGGTTTTTAAATTGTCCAAAGGTCCCCTACCTGCTGTGCAGAGTTCCTCAGAGGTCTGAGCTAAGTCCATGCACATGATGTGCCTGAAGTTCATAACCTGCTTTGCACATCTATTTCTTCTGAAAGATGTGAAGAACAGCATTACTCTCTCTTCTGCAAATACAAAAGTAGCCACCTCCACACGCACCTTTTGATAAAGTTGTTGCATAGATAAAGACAAAAGTTCTTTTAGGAAAAATAAATCCTTTTTAGACAACACCAAATGTTTTCTTAGAAAATAGTTAGAAGAATTAAATAGGCTATGCTGATTTAATGGATTGCATTAGTGTTCTGCATAATTGATGTTATGCCAAAGAAGTTGTGCTCAGTGGCCCTGGGCCTTTATTATGGCCAGTTCCTGTTACTACAGCAATGACTGTTGCAGAGTGTCTCGGGTTGAGCTGGCAAAACGCCAACTGCCCAAGAACAGAGAAAAAGGGTTCTTCCCCCTCCCTGCAACCAGCCAAGAGAAAAAGAAGAGAGAGAGGGAAAAACCCCCTCTAAACTAGGTTTATGCTGAAACTAACTACATGTATTTATACAGAAAAGAGAAAATTAAGAGAAAACTACAATNTAGAAGAAGTCAGCTGTTCGCTAGCCCAGCCCAGCTCAAGTCAGCTGATAATTCTAGGCCTAATCTCATCTTTAAAGCCTAAATTTAGGCCCACCTGGCTAAACCATAACACAGAGATCAAAAGCCTGCTTGTGCATGTTTTTTTTTCTTAAGGGTACCAGTTATTTCCATTTGTGGAAGTCTGTATCCTGAAACTACGGGATATGAATGTCTGTGTGTGAGGAAAATGAAGATAACATGAGATGGCAGAGATTTTGCTATTAGCATGGGATTCCATGGTGTGTCTTTTTTGATATCAGATATATTCTTCCTCATCCTTTTGTGTCTTTCTCTCACCTGCACCTTTTTTTCCCCCCATATTTTTAGTTACACAGTTGCTGGTGAGGCAGCAGAGTAAACAGGTCACTTACATGAAACAGAGTAAAACCAGTGAACTCTGACAATCCCAGGTACTTATTGTGGTTCAGTTTAGTGTGGCTGAACAAATTCTTGTGTGAAGGCAACAGAGAGAGGGAGAGGAAGGAGAAATGCAACTGCTTTTGCAGGTGAAGAAAGTGTATGTAATATAGATGGGGTTTTCAAAGATCTCAGTCCACTTATCAGGAGTTAATTAATCTTTAATGTCTGAAGTAGATCCAGTATCAGTGAAGTGCTGTGAAATACGCACATTGGAGTGTAGCTGGCCAAGAAATATTTTAGCTGCAACTTTGACTTAATACTAAGGAAACCTTTTCCTGTGTGCTTTGGTAATACAGGCAAAAAGGGAATCAGATCAGGAACCTGATTTACTGAAAAACAGTCATTTTCCTACTGCCTCTGTCCTCTGATTTAGGTTTACCACATGGCAAACACTTGGGCATGGGATCTCTGTAGGAAGTGCTGCTGACAACTTCCTTTTTAAGTTATATTTTCAGTGTTTGCTATAACATCCTTAAGGTCAATGTTTTATTTTCCAAAGTATGTTACATATTTTTGATCATGTTACAAATCAATAATACATCTAGATGTGCACAAAACCTTTTTTAGATGAATGCTTACAGACATGTAGGTAATAGCATGCTGATGGTGTGCTCTGGTGTAACTTGCTTCTTTAGATCCGAGTTTGTGAAAACTTGTTACAGGAATAGTGAAGGGTTTCAGAAAACATTTTACTTCCTTTTTGAAATTGCATTTTATTGAGTCAGGTAGTGGAATATACCTTCATTTTACTATTACATGTAAATATGAGAGATTTTAGTTAATACTTTGGACATCCAGCTGTATGAAAATGCAATGGATTTCAGTTTACAAGATTAAGCAGCCTCTTACATTACATGATGCCCTGTACTTCAGCACTTGTATCTTTTAATTGACAATCAAATCAATGCTGAGGGATGAAAGCATTGAGAGCAGCCCTGCCAAGGGCACTTGGGGGTGCTGGTGAATGAGAGGCTGGATATGACCCAGCAGTGTGCACTCAGAGCCCAGAAAGCCACCTGTGTCCTGGGCTGCATCCAAAGCAGCGTGGCCAGCAAGGTGAGGGGGGTGATGCTGCCCCTCTGCCCTGCTCTGCTCTGGTGAGACCCCACCTGCAGTGCTGCTTCCTGCTCTGGTGTCCCCAGCACGGCAAGGACATGGACCTGTTGGAGTGAGTCCAGACAAGGGCCACCAGGATGATCAGAGGGCTGGAACACTTCTGTGAGGAAAGGCTGAGAAAGGTTGAGATGTTCAGCCTGGAGAAGAGAAGGCTCCTGGGATACCTTCTAGCAGCCTTCAAGTAACTAAAAGGGCTGTGGCAAACCCAAGGAGGGACTATTTTGCAAGAGCATGTAGTGATAGGACAAGGGGGAATGGCTTCAAATTTAGAGGGCAGGTTTAGTTTAGATACTAAGAAGAAATTCTTTCCTGTGAGGGTGGTGAGACACTGGCACAGGTTGCCCAGAGAAGTTGTGGGTGCCCCATCCTAGGAAGTGTTCCCAGCCAGGTTGGACAGGACTTTGAGCAACCTGATCTAGTGAAATGTCTCCGTGCCCACAGCAGAGAGGCTGGAACTAGATGATCTCTAATAAGGTCCCTTCCAATCCAAACCATTTTATGATTCTGTGATTCAAATGGAAATTCTTACTGCTTTTTTTTTTAATAGAAAAAATGTTTGTGTGTCCCACAGAGGATTTCTGGCTTGAGTTCTTGAAGCATTTTATGTGGAAGCAAAAGTCATCTAGATTTAAACCAAGCAGTGAACAGCATTAAAATAACTGGCATATTTTTCCTTTAAAATTGGGCATCACTATTTGCATTCTGTGGTTGCTCTTTTGTCTAGTTTAGAAAGAACACTTGATATTCTGCATTTGATCAGCTATTGCAACCAAACTGTGCGATAAATTATAACCAGAAGTTGTAGTAGACATCCAGCTGCTGATGGAGCCACCTTATTTCTGGTTTCCCTTCAAATCTTTGCTGTTGTTACTGATGAGTAAGTGATGTTCCTGCTCTGTTCTTTGCTATGAAACAAATTCAGCCTATGTTTGAACACTTGCACCTTAGAAATTGTCATCACTGATTGATTGCCTTGCTTGATGGTCTTAGTGGAGACACCAGGCATTGATTAGGCTTGGAGATTGACTCACCTGCTTAACTGTACAGTTAGAGTTCCAAGGAGGAGTATGTGATCTCAGAATTTATCTGGGTATCTTCACGTGGGTTTAGCTGCTTTTAAGTTGGTTGCAATTGCTTTTCATGCTCAGATGTTTCCTTGCCCTTAAGACTTAGGATAGCCTTCTAGATAGAAGAGATTTTAAGAACCCTGGTCATCCTCTATCTCTGTAGATGATTTCTAAAACACTGTGCTGTTTTGCCTTTCTTTCAATTTCTTTTTTTCTCTTTTCTGTGCTGTATTTGTTTATTTGCTACTATTCTCAGGATTTGAATAGAGGCTTCTGTTAACTGGTAGGCTGAGTTACAGCCCTGAGACCCCTCGAACTATTGCTTTTGTAGGTTTGTTTTTTCTTTCCTCTTCCCCACCTCACCCAGGCCCTTTACAATCCACATTGGTGTGCTGACTGTTTCTTTTCTGGGGTCTTAGAGGTAGCAGAGTATCTTGAAATACACAATAGATAAGACATTACCAGAAGTGATTCTTCAGCAATTGCATGATCCTCTTGTTGTTCTCTGGGACCGCTTAGATTCAATTTAAACCTATAGTGTATGAAGACCAGTAGGTATTTCCCATACCTAAAATTACTTTGCTATAACACCATAACAAAGCTAGTACAGCAGTTGGTATGTTTTGTCTCCAATTGTCTTAATCTTTGAAACTGGTAGGAAAATTGGCTTCTTGTTCTTGGAGTGAAAATAAGTGAGCATTCAGACTTTTTCCCATTGGTCACAGTGAAGTGACTGTTTTTTCATGACACAAAGTCCTCAGGAAACAGGAAGCATTCAACTTTAATCTCATCTCTGTACAATTTTAACAATTAAGTTAGTTGCATGGGAATGAGGAACAAGAGGAAGGCTTTATCTCAGTTCTGAGCACATAGCCTGATAATTTGGGAAACTGTTAGAAAAATAAAGCAATATATTTTTTTGCTATTTGAACGAATCATTTAATATAAAAGCTTTGTTTCTATTTAGTCAATATTGTTACTAAGAAACCACTGATTACTGTGCATCATGTTATAGGGGGCCCTGACAAATCCATGCAAATCATATGATTTATAATTCATAAATCTCTGATCCCTTGAGAAATGTTGCTCTTCCACTTAGACTAATTGAGTACTTATGTTCATTGATCCAGTCCATATAGCACCTTTAGCCCATATGGCAGCCTTTAGTGTGGGGCTGGAAACTTCTACTGTCAAATGTCCCCTGTAGTTGATGCTGCCATAGCGTTCCCAAAATCAGCTTCCCCTTGACCCTTTGCTGCATAACCCTTCAGTCTGTCAGCAGTCAGTTCTGCCCAATCAGAGCAGCACTTGGGTCTGTCTCCCCCTGGCTGCAGAGGTACAAAGTCTCTGTGGTACAGTACTGCTTTTTGGGGGAGGGACTGCAGTGGTTAAATGATCTTGCTAGTAAGGTGGTCTTCTCGATAGTATAGTATAGTATAGTATAGTATCATCATCATCATGGCTAGGCTTCGCGAACAAAGATTTGGGAAGGGCACTACCCATGCTTGCTGCAAGCACGCTGGTGGCTAAAAAGGCCGATACAGGATAGGCAGGTCCAGTCACAAAAGGCACAGCGGAATGTTTCTTTAGGTGATACTGGTGAGGAATGGTTCTTCCTGCATTGTCTTTTGTCCTCGAGACTGACTCTGCCTGCATTCTCAAAGGAAGCAGCAGCGTCGTGAATGGTGTGTCTCCATGAATCCCTGTTGGAGGCCAGAGTGGACCACTGATGGCAGTCAATATGGCCAAGGCTGAGGTGTTGTTTCAGAGAGTCCTTGAATCTCTTCATCGGGGCTCCTCTCTTGCAGCAGCCGGTGGCGAGTTCACCATAGAGCACAATCTTCGGGAGGCGGTGATCCTCCATCCTAGAGACATGCCCTGCCTGGCGTAGCTGCGTTCTCATCAGCATGGCCTCGATACTGGTGACCCCTGCCTGTTCGAGAACGGACACGGACAGTATAGTATAGTATAGTATAGTATAGTATAGTATAGTATAGTATGTATAAAAGCTGTATGGTATACTGGCTTAAGTTGATTCTTAAATGCAGTTCCTCCAGTAGCTGCTCTCAAAAATAGCTCACTTGTAAGAATTAGTTTATTTTTGGCTTTGCGAGGGTTTGTTGGATGTTTTTCTATGTAGATAATTATTATTCTTTTATCTCATAATGCAGTGGTTGCCAATAGATACAAATACTCAAATACACAGTCTAATAGCTATGATGCAGTTGTTTGTGAATAATCAGTGCACCATCAAAGGAGATAGTACCCTATGCAAATTTTGCATGCTGAACTGAAAATAAAAGTAGGGGACTAAAGATATATTGTGTTTCAGGATAATACTTCATGCCTGATCATTGCTACCTATTTTCCTAATAATTTTAGCGTAGTTTTGTAATGTGCTATAATTGTAATTGTTATCCAGAAGAATGGCATCACTTAATTCTATCAAAACTGTGGAAAGGTAGATGAATGACAAATTAATAATTTACCATCTTTGCATAATACTGTAGCCCAGACTAGCAGAAGGATTGATGGCAGAAGAGGTTAACAAATTTTAGCGGCTTCCATTAGCTTTTCATTGTCATATGTTTGTGGTGCCGACTGAAATAAGCTTTGTAGGAGATCCCAGTCGAGGGAACTAATTACTCGTGCCGATTGCCACCCTGATGAATAGACCCTCATTGTATCATTCCCCTGAAGACGAGGAGCAGGCTGTGATTCACGACTGCATCCTGGCTGATATTTGATAATAATTTCAACAGATAAATGTAGGAAGGCAGAATGATGAAGTGCCTATCCATGCTCTACGACTATCAAAGGCATGCACATAGCCAGCTGTGTTCTGCCTTTTTTCTATAATCACTAATGGAGAATTTTAAGTTATTAATCGACCTTTCAATAAACACATAGCTTCCTGTGTTTTCTAATTTCTCTTTGGTTAATTCTTCCAAAATCTTTGGGTTTTATAACTAGAGCATTCCAATTTTAGCATGTCTGCGATACAGACTAAGTGTGAAAATAAGATACTTGGGAATTTGATTCCAGTACTTCAGTATCTTTCTGAAATTAAGAAATGGGTAAGATGAAGACTAGCACTGTCTTTTCTTTGGTGTTTAAAAAAGACATAGAATTTTAATGAAGACTGCAAAGATAGTCTCCGTTTTCATAAAATTATTTTCAGGTGGAATTTTTGATGTCTACAAATTGTGTTTGAGAGCAAGGTTATGCAAGTCATTTTGGCTTGATTCACCTTAAATAAAACTCATTTCTGCCTTTCAACCTCAAAGTTAAGAATGTGGATACCAAATATTTTTCACATTGTGATCTGTAAGTTAGTTGTGGCTAATCATTTGTCAGTGTTGACAGATATACTTTCTATTAGCTCGTGAATCAGAAATGGAATTCATATGCATTTTCATCTGTTGTTTTAATACCAGCCATGCAAACAAACAAAATCAGTGGGTTTTAATTTGGCCATACACATTTTCAGGATACCATGGCTATTCCACACCTCAGGCATTTTCTGTTTGTTTATTTGCTATACCTGAAATTGGCATTTTTTGGTACATTCTGTGGGCTAAAATGCAGTTTTACAGTGGCATTCATTTCTGATCATCTAACAAGATAGTAACTGGCACTTATATATGACCATATTAAAAAGATCTACGTATTATTTGGAGCATACAACGGAAAAGAATGAATTTGATATAACCTTTTCTAGATGTAATTTTTTAAAAGTATGCCTTGTATGTAGCAATTATTACACATCATAACATGTAGTTTTTAATTAAATGTAAAAACACAACTACATAAACCAGAAATGCAATCTGATTTGCTTGAAAATAGATTGCTGTTTCACTCTCCTGGAATGGTTTATTTAAAAACAGTAAATGGAAAAGAAATGCATTTTCTTGTGTTGTTCTAAGCCTCAGGGGCTAAATGTAATGAATATTTTAAGAGATTATTTTAATTAAATTCCTGCACATCTAAACAGAGTAATATTTTATTATCACATACATAACCATGTAACTGAGGTATTCATTAAAGTTAACACTTTCTGGACCAAGAATTCATGGCATGATTTACTGACCTTGTGCAAAAAGGCACAAATTAGGAAGAAAAATGAAGGGGGACAGACTTTGATTAATATAGGTAATGCTATACCATATTTATAATAGCCTTTTCCCTATTCTGGTTTATAAATGCAGTCACTGAGAAAGGTGCCCTGCTGAGGCTGAAATGAGGCTGAAATCGGAGCACATGCCACTAGAGTGTGGGGAAACTGATCACACTGTCAGCAATTCATTTCAAAATGATGTATTTAGTGCTCATTTCACCTTCCAAGAAAAAAGGGAAAGGAGTTCCTTAGACTGGAAGGTGATATTGTTATTTTCAAGGACATACCTAAGTAAAAGATTGCAGAAAGGGGGGGGAGGTTCAGGAAAAAAAAGGCCAAAGCAGCGCAAACAAGGAGAGCTTTATGCCGAAATGCAGCGCTACCATGCTGGTTGATAATTGCTAACACATGTGGCTCCTCTGTTTCATTGTAGTCGTCCTCGTGAGTTCTGGCGCCTCGACTACTGGGAGGACGACTTGCGGCGCCGGCGACGCTTCGTGCGCAACCCCCTCGGATCGACACATCCCGAAGCGACACTCAAAGCCGCCGCCGAGCATGGTCAGTGGGAAAGCTGCTGGCTGCCATTGGCAGCAGGTTACGGGATGTGGTGGTGGCAAACACCACACCTTCCTTCTTGTCAGGTGCTGGGAAATGGCCCCAAATCCCCCGGTTTTGTCGCTGTGTTTCAGGGCACGTTGGATACAAAGATAAACTGTTGGGGTTTGCTAAGCTCCTTCATTCCATCTTAGCTGAGTGGCACCCTGTGCATACTTTGCATGCAATGACTGCAAATAGGGTTCTCACTGAGCAGAATAAAAGTGGGTGCAGTTTTGCCATTAATCCCTGGACACACTTTCCTGTAAATTACTTATTTATACTTCAGTAACTTCAGGAGAAGGTCTTTGCTGTTGAGAAATCCACAGCCATTATTTCAGGTAGCCTTAGCGCTTGTCTGCCTATCATTACAGATAGATTACAACTAAAATAACACTTCTACAGCTAAGCTACAGATATTTGCTCTTGTGTAAGTCCTCAAGTTTCTCTGCAAGGATTTGATACCGAATAAATAGTAGCAAATGCTGAGATGTAGAGCTATTGCTCAAGCAGCAAAATGCTAGTGATGATTTCTACCTGGTGATTTTAAAATAGGAGATTGGTTTTTTTAAAAGGATTTTTTCCCATTTTATGATCAGGCATTACTCAGTTACGTGTGCTGTGTCTGTTCTAGAAGGGAATGTATTTACAAAACTAATACCATAGTTTGAGAATTCCATAGTAAATAAAAATAGAAACAATCAAACAAAAACATACCCAAAGCTAGTGAACTTTGGGGTTTAGTATAGAATTTTATGTCTTTGCAATCTAATGAAGATACATTAATAAGGTGGGAAAAGTCTTTCTTGTATTTAAAAGTAATTTACTTTTATAATAAGAGCTGAGTACCCTTCACCTTGAAGGTAAATGTCATGGAACAGAATAATTTAAATTTGGGTGTTTTTTTTTCTTTCTTAGTTTGTGAATTACTGCATACATATGTGCATAGATACACACACAAATTATCTGTGGAGGCATAACCTTCATGCTAATTTAAAATTACTAAGGCTGTTGTGTGAATATAGAAGAACATCCCTGTTGTAAAGTTAGTTTCCATCAGGCATCTTAACCTCTTGCACTCAGCCTTAAAGAACCATTTCTGGAAGAAAATGTCTACAATATGTCAGCTGATATAATGCCAAATGTGACATCAGTCCTCTAAAATAAATGACCATACAGAGAATAGTCAATAAAGTGATCTGAAAGCAATGTTTGTAGAGCCCCACATCTTGGACTATAGAAAGAACAAGATGTAGAATTAATTAACCCATTTTTTGCTTTGGGGCTTGTTGTTCTTAATACTGGATGTTGTTTCTATGCCATGGACTTTAGAGGCACTAGGGTTTTTTTCTGCTTAATACTCCATGGATGAACAACAACTGCCCCCTTTAATATTATGTGTACTTTAAAGTAAATAGATCTTATCACAGTTTTATGTGTTCGACTTATATTTTTGTATTTAAACTGTTTATCAAAATTAAAAAAAAATATTTTTACTGAAAAATATTTAAAGCAACAATTTATATTTGCATAACTAATTCTTCCATAAGTAAATGCACAGTAATGCAACTATTTGTATTTCATGCTAATGTGATATTTTCACTAATCCATGCTGTATTTCAAGGGCTATGGTTCATACTCAAGTAATAATTGACAGGACTACAATTTTTGTCAATACAAAGGAAGAGTAATATAAGTAGCTCTATTTCATAGGTAGCTGATAGGCATAGCTGATAACTAACCCTGGTAACTTAAATAGACCTAATTGTGTTCTGTCTGCCTTTCTGTTCAGATTTTGACATCCTTGGCAGTCTTCTATTATATTTAATTTCCTGATGTTGTTTTATTCTGAATTTAATGGCATACTGCATTTGTTATCTGTTGTCATTCTTCATCTACCCAGTGAATATTCTAGTTTACTTTAAGTCATTATTTAGTGTGACTTCTGAAAATATACGTGGTTGCTGTCTGCCTGGGTGTGTGTATATATGCAACTGTCTTCTTCCAAGACCTTCCACTAGCAAGGTGTAAAAGAGATGGCCAAAGTACAAATTCAAGTTCAACTGGAAGCTATAGATAATGTGTAGGAATACAAAGGTAATTGGGGGTTTTATTGTTTCATTTTTGTTTTGGTTTGGGGTGGGTTTTTTTGGTCTCAGAAGGTACAGTTGTCAGAAAGGTCGACTGGAGTGATCCCTTGATCTGTGTCTTTCTTTTCAATATTAACCAATTTCACATCAGAAAATCTTATTTTCAGCTTCTTTGCAACCAGACTTTCAGGACCTTTTTTGCAATGTAGATATGTGTAGAATTCACAGAATGTTTGTCCCAATATGTTATGGTTTCCTATCAATAATTTATCATTAATTTTTCCATTTCAATTAATTCTACATGTCTCTGACTCAAAAGCATTTTTTGATAATGTGTAAAAGGTTCCCTACTGCCTATTTGAGGTTTTCTCAAAACATAACAGACTAAAACCTAAAACTGGACATAAGGGATTTTGCCAGGAGGGAGACAGGGGAAAATAATGCATAAATGGCAAAAGTGCTATTGCAGTAACCATACTTGGTAACATGACTCCTACCACACTTTTCATTAGAAGATACACATTATCAACTGCTTGGTATCTTTCAGATACAACCAGATGTGTCCTCCACAATGCAGGAATCATCCCACAATGCAGGAATCATCCCAATTTGCAGCTGTGAAAATGATTCAGAAACAATTTGAATCCTCAATATTGTTCAGTAAAACCCAGAGAGAACAACAACAATCAGCTCTGTTGCAGCCTAGTTATGTGTCTTAGTAGCAAGAACCAATCTTTTCCAGGGATTGATTTGATTTGAAGGAGAACCTCTGGTGCAGAGGTGGCAGAATAAATACCTGAAGACTAATGTTCTCTGTTCAGACAATCAATACCAGCCCCATGACTATACTTCTGGCTACCTTCTAGTTAAAAACAAATTTTTTAATTCTGACAATTTAATTGCCATTCCCAAGTTCACATTAACTTGCTTGGGAAAAAAAAGGCTTTAGGTAATTTTTCAAAGGGGGAGGGAAAAAAAAAAATCCTTCCAAACTGGCTATTTATAAAAGTCAGTCTAATAGTGTATTGTGAGGAAAGGAAAGAGAGGTGAGGATGGTTTGGTAGAAAGTTTGTGATGGAAAGAGTTAACTCTTCTATTCTCCCTTTCACCTACTATTTAGAAATGAAATTAAGATGCTTATATAGATTTGAAAAAAATGAGTACTTTAAACCTGTTGGTATTTTTAAATTGACCCCCAAATGCAGTATTTTGTGAGAGAATTTTTAGTTGCTTGAAAATACCTTATTAAGCTTTTTAAACAGTGATTTACTGAGGTTTTTTAATTGACATTTTTTCAAAATTTGGGGTGAGATGGATTAAAACACTCTGTAGTATTTCCATCAAGGCAATAGGTGGAGTTCAGGGCTTTGTGGCTTCAAGGGACAGCAGCTGATGACCTACAGTATTGCAGCTAACTGGTTAGTTTTATTTGCTGCAACTCAGGGGATGAAAAAGAAATGTTAAAAATAACATTCGAAGTATCTGGCGTGAAAGTGGTTGGTTTTTCCATTGTTATCTTTTTAAACAAATGGGAAGAGTAGAGGGAGCCCTTTGTAAAAAAACCCAAAATTGTGGTAAGGGTTTTTTAATGCACCTTTTCCCTGAATTGCTTTTCCTAGTTTATTTTTGAGTCTTAGAAAAATGCAGTAACTTCTGTATCATGTTTTTGGATGTTTTGTCTCTCAAATGGCTTTTAAAAGCTGTAGTTTGCATGTAAGGTTAAGCTGTAGGGAAACAATTCAAAGTCATGTGTCCTTCTAGGAAAGCCTTGAACTTGGTCAGCAACGTAAACCAAACTGTTATTTTTACGCCCAAGCATTCCAGAGATTTAACTGGAATAAATACAACCCACTGCAGATGCAGAGATCTGTTTGCAAAACACTCCTTGAAGAAGCTGAGTCTGACCGAGCAGTTAGGAAAGGATTGCATGGAATTACACTAATGAATTATAATAATGAAATTGCTGGGCTAGATTAATGCTCTGCCAGCAGGCTGTTATACACAGGCCATGCCTTGAGGTCTTGATCTTGAAAAGGTGGGTGTGAGTGTGTGCTCAGATCTGCAGGATTGGAGCCAGAAGCTCCAGTCACCCCAGCAATAGGCAGGCCTGGCAGAGAGTGTGGTTGGGGTTAGAAAAGGCAGAGCAGGGTTTGGGAGACCTGAAATATGAAATCCAGTGTAACATCTCTATGTGCATGTATGGGAACTGAGTATGCCACAGGACATCATGCTCTGTCATATGGATCTCTAACCAGCATATGCACAAAGGGAACTGGACTGTGGCCTACCTACATAAGTGCATTTATCCACAGAAGAATGGGTGAATCCATGTGGAATGTATTCTGTTCCACACAGATTCTCACATGAGCCTGTGTGTGTTGGTGGAAGATACAGTGCTTTTATTGGTGTCATTACAGAAGAAGCAGGTTCTGGTTCAGAGGGGGATGTCTCCCTGCCTTACAGTAGCTGGTACCTGCAGGTGTGCAGACAAGCTCTGCATCTTCTGTGCCTCTGTGCACATGTTTCATGCACCTCCAGAAATGTGGGGAACCAACAGCATGTGCAAAGTGATGACAGAAATTAACAAAAATGAACAAAAATAATGTATGGCCTAAAATCTGTTATTAAAGAAGGTAGTTACATAAGATATATGTTTTTGAATCAATGTGATATCATTAGTTGAGGGAGGAAATAAAATCTGAGTGAAAAAGATGAGGTAGGTGGTGTGTATTTCTGTTATCCAGTCATCTTTGGTTTGGAAGTTGCCACACTGATTTTATTTTTTCTTAAAGACTGAAGGACATAATAGCATTTTAGAGAAGTTGTGCTAAGTATAGAAGCATTAACCTTTAATTTTTGGCTCTGAATTGAATCTTAAAGGAGAATAGATAGAGGGCTAGTGTGAAACAACATCTTCAGTATAACAGATTCTAGCAGAGGAAGCAAAAAGTGGCAGGTCTGTACAGTGCAGATGGGGTTTTTGAAACAACAAATACAGTTTGCCTGCATTAAAAATAAAAGGACACAAGAAGAAGGAAAATAATTTATTATCTTGGACTTCATCCTGAGGTGGTTTTTTTCTTTTTACTTTTTTTTGATCTTCAAGAGAGTGCTGGTAGGGCAGTGAATAAGAGTGCATGTGGTGTGTGTTAGTACACTGATGGTAATTTTACTGCTGCTAACTGAAAATCCTCAAGGGGGAGTTAATTACAGGAAAACCTTCCTAAATATCAGCCGCATATTTTCCATGACAAGAAGATTTTCAACTCACATTGAACAACTCCAGAATCTGAGTTATCATTATTTACATGAGCACTTTTTGCAAGAAAGTAAAATTTGTGTTTGTACAATGCAGTTAAAGCTTTATGGTAATTTTTTTTTAAGGCTTGCTTACAAGGGGCAGATATTGCTAGGGCAGAAAGGATCATGCATACATTGCATTTTATGTTGTCTGGCAAGTTAAATTGCCTTATACTTGTGTTTTTGTTTGGTTGGTTTGGGGAGAGGGGTTTTGTCCCTTTTTTTTGTTTTGTTTTTGTTGTTGCTCTCTTTGGGTTGTGTTTTGGGGTTTAGTTTTGTTGGGTTTTTTAAGATCAAGGCATAAACCAAAACCAGGGTATTTGGTTGGGTTTTTATGTTGTTGTGGTGGTTTTTTTATTGTCAAAAGTGTTGGGGTTTTTGTTGGGCTTTTTAATCGGTGGTTGTTGGATTTCTTTTTTACTTTTCACTTAATGGAAAAGTTTTATTATTTTCAATTTATGTGCATATATTTACTTAAACAGTTTAAACTTTTTATATTGCCACTGGGGAATTGCTGCCTTCTGTAAATGTTTGCAGATTAACATATTTTTAGAGTAAGCCCGTGGAGCTTCAAATCAATTGTGGCAGCAATCAGAGCGAGCAGTGACCAGTGTGTTGAAGTTAGTTGGTCCTGATGTGTTTGGTGAATGTTTTTCGAACACGGCTGTGCCAGGGGTATTCTCAATGTATCTTTTAAGAAACAGTGTTTTTATTTTAAACTTAAAAAAAAAAAAAAGAAAAAACCCAACACACACACTGCTGTGTTTTGGTAGATAAAGCAAGTAATCGCCTCTTTTCCTTTTTCCTTTTTTCTTTTTCCTTTTTTCTTTTTCCTTTTTTCTTTTTCCTTTTTTCTTTTTCCTTTTTTTTACCCACTTTTTTTCTGTTTTCTTTTTCTTTTCGTATTTCTTATTATTTTCTTTTCTTTTTTTTTGTTTTTTCTTTTTTCATTTCTGCTGCTGTGAGTCTGTAATTTCAATACCCCTGTTGGGAGGGGAGCTGGGAGCGCTCCGTGCGGGGCGGGGGCTCAGGGCGCTCCGAGCCAGCGAGGGCTGCCTGTTCCCTTCCCCTCCATGCCGAAAATCCCGACGTGAGCGCAGGAATGCGCTGTGAGGACGGGGCACCCCGTGCCCCTTGGAAGCAGGTGCACGATTCCAGCCCCCAGCCACCCTCCCGGGGCAGATTCGCCCCCCACTGCCCTGCACGTCGGGCTGGGCGCTTTTCCTCCCCATGGAACGCACATCCCGCTCCCGGCGGACGCGCCGCGAACGGGAGCGGGAGGGATCCCGCGCCCTGACGCCTTCCCCGCCGCCGGGGGATTCCCGCCGGGATGCCGCGGGAGCAGCCCCTGCCTGGAGCAGCGTTGAGCGGGTTGTGCCGCCCCTCCCCGGCCCCCTCTCCCTGTTGCGCTGCCCCCTGCGCCGTCCCGGGCGGGTCTCGCTGCTCCCGGCCCGCCGTGCTCCGTCCCGGCGCTCCCGCTGCTCGAACCGTGGGTTTGGAAGTCAGGTTATCACACCGGGCAGTCGGGACCTGCCCCCAGCTCAGCTTCCCAAGGAAGGCTGCGGCGGAAGGGAGTCCGCTGTATCCTTTTCTCCTCTGTCATAAACACTTGAAATAGAGTCAAACACCGCGGAGAGCACTGGATAATTTTGAGCAGGCTTAATAGGATTAAAACTAGATGTGTCCTAACATTAGAGTATTAAGACAGGTACTTCCCACAGCTAGTCCTGAACAATTTTCTTCATGGACTTTCATTACAAAAAAAAAAATTACACTCCTTTGTCACTGTTGCCTCTGACACCTGACAGACAGCAATGTGTGTCTCTTTCATTTCAGCTCCCGATGAGGATATACTTGTTAAAGGAAAGCAGTCCATCAAAAGTCAAGTTTTAGGAAACCAGAACTCAGAAAGTGAGATTCTCTTGGAAGGCGACGATGATGTCATGTCATTTATGGAGGAAAGAGAAGTGGAGAATTTAACAGGTAATTTCACCTATCTCATTTTCTCCTCAGCTTCTTTACTGTTGAAGTTCTGATCTCCCAGTCTCTTCAGTGAGTCATGGTTTGGGATACACATTGATAAATTGTTCCTTCCCATGATTGGGTCATTAAGATAATTTTCTGCGTACCTCAGATACGGAGGGTTTATTTGAGGAGAGTTGTGCTTTTTCTTTCTCTGACTTTTATAACCTCCTTGCTTCTGCAGTAGATGTCCATATTCTAGGAAACCCCCCTTACAGAAAGTAACTCTACCTTGAAACCGGCTTCCTTTGTTTTTGACCTCATTCCAATAAAATCTCTAGACCTAGTGGACAATTAGGCAAGTTGTCTGTAATTAAAGGCTTTTGAGACCTTTAATTTTTTTCCCCGAGTCTATAAAATTGTACATATTTGTTATTTACTTGAGTGTGAAGGATTTGTACACTCACTGGATTTAGCTCCTTTAAACCCCCAGATTCCCCCATTGAAGTTCTTTCTCCACAGACCATAGTCTCCTTAGACTCACTGTTTTTTTTTCCTTTCCCTCCTGAAGATGAAATAGTACTTCAGATCATTGAACTTAATTAATTTTACACAGTCACATGCAACCTTTGCTGATGCTGCAATCTGAGTGGTGTGGATCCCTTTCTGTACAGTGCAAAATGGAGAACTGGAGTAAGCAGTGATTCGGGGACTGGGAATTGCAAAGCACCTTCATTGTTATTTGAGGAACAGAGAAAATGCAAAGTTCTCTGCATTCATTTGCTTCTCATCTGGTATCCCACGTACATTTACTTTGGAGAAAAATGTCATTTATTGGATAATTCTGGTTCCCTGAGAAGCTAGTGGTATAATCTTACATTGATACATATCATCCGTATGGTAATTCACTTAAAATGCTGGGAGTGATTATTTATTGGCATTTTGCTTATCCATGAACTGCGTCCCACTCCTTTATTAAAAAAAAATGCATAATGAATAAATAAAACTTACGTGGGAAGAGTTTAAAGTAAAATAAAGAAACAGGAGAACGATGCAGTGGCATTTTCTGTATACGAATCTTTTATTTTTCACTTTCTACCATGAGCTTCCTTCTCAACAGCCTTCATGTTTCCTTCTATTATTCATTCATTGGTTCGAGTAATACATTCATACTGTAATAGAGGTGAAAGGGGAGTTTAATTATATAATCTTGACAATGGCAATAGGATTAAGAAGTAATCCTCACTAATAAAGTGGTGTGGGTTAGAAATGAAGTGGAAATTGTCAGGGGTCTTCTGCAGGACCTGGACTGCCCCAGCTTCTGCAGCTGTCTGCTTGCCCTGTAATTGAATGTCTGCCAGTGATTGAAAAAATGTTATTTCTCCTCTGGATTACATGCTAATGTACAGGGGGCAAAGGGAGACAGCAAAAGAACACATAGCTGCTTATTTCATCCATTTGTGGGGGTGAGCTTTGGGAAATCATGGCAGTTCCACAGCTATCTCATGCCCATCTGCAAACACAATGTATTTGTACATTGGGAATAGAGGGCAAAGCTGCTCTGATCTCAGCAGAGCATCTCTTCTTTTGTCCTAGTGGCACACATTGAGATTGATGCGAGATTAAGGACCATCACCCTCCTAACAATCGATGGAAATAACAATTCATCTGAATTTTTTGTCAGTTATTCTCACGTTGATTACCTGAACGTGTGTACCTCATTTATAGATGCTTTATTAAAACAAAATTGTCTATGTCACTTTAATATCTTCCACTGTTTTACCAAAGTCAGATAATACTGCAGCCGAGTAACTTCATTTCCTTACCTCTTAATCAGCTGGATGACAAACCTAACCTGTTTTCTTTCTGAATGTGTTAGTTTATGTAATAGGTTCTGCTTTGTCAGATCTATGCTGAACCTATTGTTTTCAGTAGTAGTCTGATTTGTCCCTGTGATAAGCCCTGTGGAGATGTGATTATTCCAATAAAAATTCATTCAGTTGGAAACCAACCCTCCAGCTGTTTACTCCCACAGTCCCTGAGCTACACTAACACTGTATGGAATCCTTGAACAATATTTAAAGTGAAATCAAAAGCGTCTTTAAAACATTTTACTTTAGGCTCTATAACATTGTGCAACCTTAACAATAGAGTTCTAGCATCCATGAGGGAACACTTTACAGTGAGACAACTTTGAGCCTTGACTGCTATGTTCATGTCTAGGAAAAGCTGTGGAAACTTTCCAGTAACTAAAGAACACATCAGACAGTAAGATTTCAAGTGTTCATGTGTGCAGTCTCTGTATTGCATATAACAGAAGGTATGCAACTCTCAAAGTTTCTCAGAAGGAGAATGTGTCTGAGTAAAAGCTGAATAGTGCCATGCTAGAGCCAGCTCTGTATAATGTATGCAGCAGTTTGCAATTGTAGCTGCTTCAGTGTTCAGCAGCACAGAGACAATGCAAATCTGTTACATATGTTCTTTTCTGGGATAAAAAGAGTTTTGCTCTTCAAGGAAGAGCTATGCCCTTTGCTTTATTTTAATGTTCTTGGCTTGAAAAGTGAATAATTTGCACTTGCATTCTTTTCAGTTTGAACATTGTTGGTGTTTTCCTGCTTTGGCAGGTCCAGTTGCCCTCAGCACACCAGCTCAGCTTGTGGCACCCTCAGTAGTAGTGAAAGGCACTCTTTCCATCACTCTTTCTGAGCTCTACTTTGAGGTGGATGAAGAAGATCCTAGTTTTAAGAAAATCGACCCAAAGGTAAGAGATCATTGACCCTGAGCTCTGAGAGATGATGACAAATTACCCAAGACCTTTAATTCTTCACTCAACTTCCTTTACCTCTATTGGTTTGCAGTGTTCCTGCTTTAATAACTTTGTGACTGACCATATATGTTACTGAACTTCACATAAGTGACACCTCCTTTCCTTCTCCTTTTTCTCCCCCTCCCACAATTCGACCCTACTTGAATGTTAATTAGCTGGCTGCAAATACAGCTCCAGGGAGATGTCTTAAATAAAGACATCTTGAATCACAGGCCTATGTGAATTACTGCAAAGTTCAAGGAGGCTTTTAGCCCAAATGCTTTGTTTTACTTTCCTGATTTTATACGATGGCAATGTAACATAGTGCTAAACTTCCTACTCTCTTAAGTTCTCAATGCTTTTGTCATATTATTCTATAGCAGATTTTACAGGGCCTGTTATTATTTATTATGCCTAAGTAGAAAACATAATTGCCCTCCTAAACTATTTCTGAACTGACTTGCTAATGCCCACAAACTTTATTTGCTCTAATATGCTTTTGTTTAAAATTGGTAACCTTCACTAAAATTCCACTTTCAAAGGGAGTATATTGTGCAATTAGTTTAATAATGTTGCAACTGAATGTTTCCTACAGTATTACAGCAGCATTTCAAAAGTACGGCACAAATTGTAAATATTCTTGCATCCCAACTGAAGCACAGTCATGGCTCTTGGTTTTTCTAAATATCTGCTTAATATTAAACAAGGTAATAATTTCTTTGTGAAGGGTACTGCTGGAAGAAGTGGTTTTCTGCTTGTCTGTAGAGAATACCTTGTGTGTTAAGCATCAGTTCAGTTCTTTGTTCCTATTGAGTAAATTGCTCGTGTCTGTATTAAAAATGGCATTGGTGGATCTGAAAGGTGGGATTATCAAATCCTATCAAGGAATAAATTTATTTTGAAAAGCAATGCTTTTAAATTGTTAGAGCTAGATTTTAATGTGAGCAATTAACCAGAATTGTGGTTTTATGTGATATCGTAAGTGAGATTTAACTTTCGGTCCTGAAGTATTTTTGAAACATACTGGAAATTATTTCAAGTATGAGATAGTGCTTAAAATTTTTGTATACTTACTCCTTTCATTATGTTTAACAAAAAAAAAAATCACAAACTGAAAAACAATGGTGAAAAGGGTATACATTTAAAATGTAAAGTCAGTTTCATATGCTACTGTTACTGCATTTTTCATCTAAAATGTTCTGCTTTGTCATGCATCGACATGAGGAAAGTCTTACCAATTTGCATTATTCTGCATTTTTTCCATGTTTAGTGTTTGAGTACAGTTAGTAATTCTAACCATGCCTGTTACATGTTTTATGGGAGCATTGACACACAACATATGAATTCAGCCTCCTTTCTTTACTCCTATTTTTGAGTATTTGGTAGTGGTTTTTTGGTAGTGCCTATGAGCAGGCATTCTGGTTTGGCTTGACTCTATCTTTTATTCTGCATCTGAGAGATTTTGTTTGGGTTCTCATAAAAGGAGGAGCTGGTTTCATGAAATACTGGCTACACCTCTTAAATCCTGCTTGTGATGTTACTTTAGCTGCAGGTCTTAAAAAAGACTTTTTGTAATGTCTTGGGGGCAGGGGGGTGGCAGTATTAAGGGACTGAAAATAAAATCTGAATAATTTCGTGAAAACCAAGTAAGCTTCCAAAGCAGCTTGTTTTCAAGCCTTAACGCCTCCCTGCCCCACCCTCTGCTGAAGTCAATGTACCTTGATAGCGGTGACTAGAGCTACTGTAGAAAATGCCCCTTGGAAAAAAGAAACCACAAAAAACCAAAACCCAAACAACTAATCCGCTGTAGCTCAGCAGGCCTGCTTAATTAATGAGGCTTCATCTGTTTGATAAATTTAAGTTCCCTGTATATTTGTCTAAACTACTGAAAAGAAAACATTGTGGCAAGTTCCTGAAGGGAAACCTGCCTTACGTAGTGATAGCATCGGCAGCGATACGATCACAGTTTATACGTGGGGTCCGGGCTGTTTGGGGAAAGAGAGGGTACCCCCGCGGGCTAAACTCGTTTTGCCAGGTGATGCAGGATCAGCGCTGGGGGAAGGCGCTCCGATGGCTCCACAGGAGACTTGTGGAGCTCGGCCGGGGCCGGAGGGGTCGGGGATGCGGGAGGTGCCCGCCCGCCGCCGGGCGGGATGGCCCCGCGCACCCCGCTCCATCTCCCGGGCTGCTGCTGCCGCCAGGGAGAATTACGCTTTTAACTTAAGGCAAAATCGACCCGTGTTTGAATGGTTATTTCTTTCCGGATCCGTCCAAAAAGAAACGAAAGTAGTCCTTTGGGGCAAGAACTTAAGATTTTTTTTTTACCTTCCCCCCCCTCCCCCAGCCCCTGAAAGAAAGGGAAAACTTGAGCGAAATGCTCCGAACCGGCGCTGCAATCTTTGGGGAGGCTCGGGCGCGTAATGCTAGCGTTTTTAAAAGCTTAGGAACGCGTTCCCGATAAAAATCCTGCTAGTATTTCCAATTCCTGAGCAAGCTTAAAGTGAAATCGCTATGGGGAATCAGGCAGAGCTTCGCTTTGGGAGAGGGGGCTCGGGCGGGGAAGGAGATCGGCAGAGAGCGCGCGGGTGCCGGTGTAGGATCGGGTGGTTTCCTGACGGGTTCCTGCTTATCTCCTCGTCTGACTATGCTGCGATGCGATTTTATGCTGTACTTAAAAATCTGGGGAAAACAAATGTTTGTTTTAAAAAAATATCGACTGGTTGCTCTAAATGGCATTAATTATTCAGGGTAGATCTATACTTTCTTCGTGTCAAAGTCAAATGGATACTCCTCGTTTGCTTAGGGAAGCGAAAGCAAACGGCACCGAATTTTTCAAACAAAATACAGCGCTTGAGATTTACAGGGGAAAAATAAAAGGAAAGAAAATTTTAGGGAAAAAAATTAAAGGTGGCGACCGTAGGGTAGGAAACGGCATGCTCTAATTCTGACTAAATTGTGACGAGCTGCTGCTGTGCGATGCTCCATATATTTACAAGATTTAGAATGGAAGTTTAAAGTACTGGAAATATAGCAGATGTTGTCACACTCTGAACTACAGAACATATAAGATTCTTTCTTTCTTAGATGCACTTTTTTTGTTTGTTTATAAATAGAAACTAGACGTTTGGTAAACGTCAGTCAAAATGCCAAACGAAGGCTTGGGCTAGGTGTCGCTTTTAGACTATCTTTACATCTTATGTTTTTGTTTCTTTTAAAAAATTATTTCTGAGGTTCAGAAAGAATCTGCTTGTCTGAATTTAAGAACCATTCACGAAAAGTCAGCGTAAAGTTAAAGTAATATTTTTATTACTATTTGCAACAAGTCAGTTGTGGGGCACATAATCTGACCTTGGCACCGAAATACATTTAACATCAGTAAAACTTTTTTAAAGGGAGATTTGTACATATAGTTAAATAATTTTTCACTTGGTGACAACATTCAGGCAAACAAGAGAGCATAAGAAAAGGACTATACATGGATTGGAAAATGTACCTTTCGGGTTTCGTTTTGAAGTTGCAAAAGTCCGATCGCTTCTTTTTGTGACTTTTAAAAAATTCACATTGGAGGACAGGAGGAGAGGCTCTTCCTTTCTTCCGTGCAAGGCGGTGAGAGTTTATGCCGGGAAAACCGTCGGCAAGTTTTTAAAGGCCGAGCTGCAGGTGGGTGGGGGGTGGCGGGGGCGCGTGGCTTTCGCCGCCTCTTTCCGTCGTCGTTTGCGTTAAATAAAAAGTTTTTTAGGCGCTGTTGTTGTTTACGGAGGGCGAGTTTTTGTGCGCGGGGGTGTTAACCCTATAGCTTGTCGAGGCTTTTGGGATTGGTGAGGATTTCTCTGGCTAGCCTCCAGGTCTGTTTGGCAGCGCTTTCCAGGGCCGAGTGGGGTTTGCCCTGAAAGAGGTCTAGGTTGGGCAGGAAGTAGTGGGGGCAGCGCCGGCACTGCAGGCAGGAGATGAGCTGCAGGAGGATGCCGTTCAGCCGGTCTCCCAGGCACGCCTCGTCCCAGTCGGTCTCCCGCGGGTGCTTCTCGCACTCGTACAGCAGCAGCGTCTTCATGTGGTAGTTGTTGAGGGGCTGCCCGGGCAGCTCCAAGTGCCGGTCGCGCAGCGTCTTCAGCACCGAGAGGCACTTGTTCCGGCAGCCGCCCATCAGAAGCCGGTTCTCGGCCTCGCCGAACTGCAGCACCCAGGCGTCACTCTCGGCCGAGCTCTGCTTGCCCGTCAGCGAGTAGCACTCCTTGGAGAGCAGGTTGAAGCCCTCCGCCTTCACCTCCGCCACCCGGTTGGGGCCGGGCCAGGGGATGTGCGGCATGGGCCACTGCGCCGCGCTGCGCGGCCAGATCCCGGTGCACTTGAAGGCGGGCGTGATCTGCACCACGTACCGCTCCCGGATGCGGAGCTTCACCTCGCTGGTGTCCGCGATCATCTTCACCACGTCCCGGTAGCTGCACTTGTCCACGGCCTGGGCCACCAGCGTCTGGAAGCGGGAGCGGATCTTGCGGGCGGACAGGTAGCCCGAGGCAGTGATGAACTCCACCCAGAGGGACATGCTGCGCTTGCGGCCGTCGCTCAGCTTGAGCACGGCGCAGCCCGGCAGGGAGCCGTCGTCCACGAAGTTGAAGACGCCCATCTGGTTGAGGTAGAGCACCACCTCGAACTCGGTGGGCGAGATCACCTCCAGTCCCTCGTAGCGGGCGTCGATCTCGCTCAGGGAGCTGATGAAGCGCGGTTCTTGCACCTCCACCTCCTTCAGTACGTCCGACACGACCTTGCACACCTCCCGGATGGTCTTGGCGATGGCCGCCTTGCGCGCCTGGCAGCGCTCCGTGTAGTATTTGTTGAGCTGGTAGACCAGCTTGGCCTGCGCGGCGATCATGTTGGGGCACAGGTCCGGGCTGTACACCGGGCTCTCGCAGTACGTTGAGGGATCCAATGCTTTAGCGGTGGCTGCAGCTTTGCGGAGGGCACCAGCCAAATCGTAGAGCCCCACCGCCTCCGGGAAGAAGGCGGCAGCGGTGCTCCAGTGAGAGCAATTAAAGAAATCGGGGAGGGCGGCGAAGCACAAAGGAGCGAAGCCCAGCGCTACCCGGGCGAGAAGGAGGAGGAGCAGCGGGACGGTGCGGGCTGGGCGGCGGCGGTGCCGGAGCCGGTGCCGGTGCCGGTGCCGGAGCGGCGGGGCAGCCCCCGCGGGCTCCCGGAGCGCAAAGTTTTGGATGGCGATGGGGGCAGGGAAGTCCGCGCTGCCTCTGGCTCAGGCGCCCACCCCCCTGCGCAGCGACGAAAATCCTGTTTCAAGAGTTCATGAAAAAAAAAAATAAAGCCAGCAAACAAAGTTCCCCAGGACTCGCAGAAGGTCCCCGCAGAAAAGCCGGTCGGCGGCGAAGTTTGAAACCGCACACGGTACGAGAGGAGGAGAAGAATGCGAGCAATGCCCACAGCGGAAGAGTGAACTCTCTGTCTGTTAGTCTGGCTGCCTCTCTCTCTCTTTCAGTCCGTGGCACCGCCAGAGATGTGCATGAGTTTGGCTGCCGCTCGCTCAGACTGTCAGGGGGTGTTGATGATTTCCCTTTTCCTGCTGGAGGCGTTGGCTGAGCCCGGCTCTGTAGCTGTCTCTATCTTTACGCGCAGACGTGTGCACTTGGTCTGTGATCTCTCATTCCTGTCCTGCAGCGCTATATAGATTGTTGGGAGAGAGATGTATTAGAGAGTTGTTGATGTTGTTGGGATTTTTTTTGTTGTTTTTGTTTTCTTTGCACAGACTGTGTTTTATCCTGAGCCGGGAGGAGGGCGTAGCTGCCGTGCCTGGGATGGCTTCTCCTCCCCCTCCCCACCCCTGAAGTGCGCGCCGAGGCTCCCACTTTCCGCGCCTGTGCTGCAGCCGCGCCGAGCGCCGCNCGCTCTCGCCCCGGCCCCGGCGGGGAAAGGGGCGCCCCGTCCGCTCCGCGCTCCCGGCTCGGCCGGGCTTGGAGCCGGGATGGGCTATGGGGAGGGGAGCCGGCAGAGTCTGAGCGCCCCGCGACACGGCACGGAGTGGGGAAATAAAGCCCCCAACTCTGCACCTTGGCCGTGGGCGCAGGTGAAGGGAGAGGGGAGCGCGCTGCTCCCTCCGCCTGCTGCGAGGGGACCCGGCGGCAGCGCCGGTGTGTGTGTGCGGGGAACAGGGAGAGGCGGGACGGCACATAAATCTTTTACTCCGCTTAGTGCCGGGCTGCAGCAGTGAAAGTGAGACTGTCGCCGGGGCGGCGCGGCACAACCTTGTTTTACTGCCCCCAGTCACCTTAATTCAGATAAATCTCGTGCCGTAAAGTTCCGTTCATCCTCCTAAAGCACGGGATTGAGTTATTCGAGAGGAAACGGTATTTTATGCAAGTTTGTATTAATAAGAATATTGAATGATTTGGACATAAAGCCATGTAGCTTATGCAGCTCCGTCATGTCAGCTCGGAGGGAGCCCCCGGGCAGTACCTGCTGCAGAGCGCAGCCAGGACTGTTTCTGCTGCGGAAACTTAGGCTGGCGGGAGGGCAATTCCCACATCCTCAGTGCTGTGTGTCCGTGGCGACTGTGCCTCGCCGGGGCCGGGGCCGGGGCCGTGCCCGTGTGGGACGCGATGCGCTTCTCCCTGCGGAGCCTCCCGTTATCCCGCTCCGCTCGTAGTGGTTGGGCTCGATGTTCTTGTTCTTCCCTCCTTTCGCTGCAGCTGGCTGATTTTAATAAAGAAAACATCGCCGTCTGTTTTCTGTGTGCGTTTAAATTAGAAACATGTCTCGTTGCCGACCATGGAAGAAGTAAGTATGGACGTGCCCGGCGCCGGTGCGGCTCCGTCCTCCGCGAGCAGAGGATCGGCTCCCTGTTTTCCCTCCGTGCCGCCGGGGCAGTGTGCACCCGGGGATGGGTCTGTGCCCGGTGCTGGCGGGGCCCGGGCGGGCGGCGGTGTCAGGTGTCCCCGCCGGGCCCGGCCCCGTCGGGAGGGAGACGCGTCCAGGGAAGCCTCCGAGGAGAGCAGCTTCAAAGGGATGGGGGACAGGGGCCAGGCTGCCACGGGGGCAGAGACGCTGGCTCGCAAAGGCGCTGGCGCCGCTGCTCGCACGGTCTCTCGGAGTCCCGGGGATGCGCGGGCTGGAGCGGGGCTGTCCGCCCCGGGGCACGGGTAAGTGCCTGCGGACCTGCCGCCTCCCCGGGGCCGCTAGGGGTGTTCAGAGGTCCCGTCGGAGCGGGCGGCAGCCTCGGGCGGGCATCACTGCGCTTCGCCTGCGCGGAGCTTCTCTTGGCGGCTCGGCTGGTCGGGCGGAGCAGCGAGGGACCTACACGTCGTCTCCGGACGCCCTCTGGCACATGGAAGAGTTACTTAGGGCTGCGGATGAATCGCTTTCACACGCCCCGTCGAAGCTGCCTAGGCGCACTGGCCGCCAGGCTGGCACTGCCCCCCGGTCCGGCGAGGGGCTGTGCACATGGGCCCTCCGCGCAGGGGTGCTCAGGAAGGCTCCGCGGGGTCTCGCTTCCCGCAGCCCTGGCTGCCCCTGGCCCCGCGTCCGGGGCGCGGAGGCGATGCCGGAGCCGTCAGGCGGCCCAGGCAAGGGTGGGGGGACGCGCGTTCCTTTTTTCAGGGTAAAAGGAGAAGGAGGGGAGGACGATTCCTCTCTCTCCCCCCCAACCCCCCGTCATAAAGTGTCTAATGATGTCGCGTTACGAGTGTTCAGATTTAAAACAATTCATTACCAATTTTCCTGCCTGAGGTTGAAGCTCTAGTAAATAATAAATCAGCTAAACAAAAGCTGACGTTAATTTATTGCCCCAACGCTAATTAGAAACATCATTTGAGCAATAAACTTAAACACTTCCAGCAAATAATGCACGTGAAACCCTTCTCTCCCGTGTCTGGGCGTTTGTGGCCGCACTGCATTAAGACCAGCTTCATCTGTGGCGGAATTTGCTTTCGCCGGAATGAATAATTGAAGGAGGAACAGGATCCAAGGAAGCTATAATTGAAGAGCCCTTGTCACCTCTGCTTTTATGTATGTTAGTGTAGAAGTCCATCAGCAGCTTCTTGATGGTGTATAAAACGAAGTGGCATCCCCTCCAGCAGCAGGAGATACTGTATTCCATTAAAAAGACCGTGTGCCTGTGTGTGCCGCAGAGAGGGAAACTCTCAGGGTAAAAGCCGCTTGAAGTCTTCAGACCGATTGATCTGTATTCTCTCGTTATAATCCGTCTCATCATACTTGAGTTAATGAGGCAGGGGCGGGGGTGATCTGATGGTCCTTGACAAATTCATTAGGGAGGCTGCGGGACATTTTATTTGACTGTTAAACATCGTGTTTGTTTGGTTTAAGCAGTGCCAACATCAGCATGCCGCTGCCTGGAGCTATAGTGTTTTGTTAGCAAGGGCTTCTGTAAAAAGATACTGGAAAGGGGACTCGGTGTGCAGTGTTTGCTCTTGCCTTGGCTCCTCCTGCCCCCTCCCGCTCGGTGCGACGGGAGCTCGGGCTGGTGGAAATCCAGGCGTGCAGGCATGATCCGTGCCACGGTGTTTTCTTCACGCTGAGGATGGCAAAGTAGCAGCGAAGGGCTGCTATTACATTTGCAAAGACTTTTTTCTTCTTTTTTTCTTTTCCCTAGGAAAACGCTTTGTATTTGTATTAACCCTTAAAACAACAAAAGAAGGGAACTGGAAAACAGCTCAGAGTTTTAGCAATATGCACACAAGTTTCTTGCCGTGTTATAGCATTCTTGCATTTGATTGCCTAACCAGTTTATAAAATTGTGGTGTATGTTACATATTTCACAGCCTTTTTATTCTGGACGTTGTATTTTAAAGTTTCTGTAACATGCTATTGATATAAGGTGTAATTTTTTACGGCAAGTCATAAGTTTAATCAAATTGACTTGAGGCTATTACAGGATTTCTGCCAAATCTGTCCTTTTTCTCTCTCTTGGTAAAAGGGAGAGGGAAAAGGGAATTCAGAAACAGGTGCTCCCGAAAGGGATAAGAGATATTTTTAAGAATAGCATATGAAATATGTAGATGTATGTATGTGCTTTGTTCATGGCACCTTTGTACATGAGACCTAGCTAGCATTCCATTATTTTCTAGTAGTTGGTTTCCTCTCTGTCCTTTCATTTAATGGAAACAGTTTTGCAGAAAACAGAATAATTAATCTGCTCATGGAACCTAGCATTGTGTTATTTTTTTCCTGGAGATCAGTCTTCAAACATTTTCAGCTTTAAGTGCTTTGTAGGACTCTGCTTCCATTTATAGAAGAACAGTATGGGAAAAGAGCTAGTGCCCTTTGCCTGTCATTTTCATACATTCCTGCACTGCTGATGAAGCTTGAACTGCTGCAGGGAATGTATGGATTTGAAAAGAAATGGTTCAGCAATGCACGTTGTGTTTCTCCACAGCAAAACTGGGTTAATAGTTACAGCAAAGGCTGCTGTGGGTTTAACAGATAAAATTCCTTTTACATCTGATGGTGCACAGTGTGCACCTTTTCCTGAAAGTCATGGCTTGGCTTTACTGTCTGCTGATCTTTTCTGAGGTCTGTGTGTATGAAGTTAGTTGATGGCACATACTGGAGGAGAAAAGATGATTTCATTTCTGCACATATCATTAATGCATCTCGTCAGCTAAGAGTGTTGGATAAATCTCATACTTTTTCCCCTGAAGATTGAATGGTATTTTAATTAAATAATTTATACATTTCTAAGTCTCTCCTAACTTTCATTTCTTCGGTGACGGGAGGGTGCCAACTACTCCTTCAAGTAGCTTATTTTTGTTTTCCTTTTCAGTCTTAAAATGTGAATGCATTAATAATCTGGTGTTTAACCATAAGCAATCTGTTGCTGAGGGCTTTCTCTGATGCCTTGAACCTTGTATTAAAGGTAGCGTCTTCTCTTTTCTCACGGTGACTAACGGTGACTTCTTCTAGCTGTAAACTGCTTTGAATACTATGTCCTGTTTTGTAAGTTTGCCTTAGTAAATTGTCAATCAGAGAAAATCAGACATATGCACTAAAGAAGGACACTTACAGTGCTTTTGTAGAATTTTCTTCTTGTCAAAACTTCATGTGGGCCTTTTGTTTGGATGCAGTTGGAGTGGGTACATGCTGTTTCATCCATTAGAAATAACCAAATTTGTGTGTTGGCTGGTCTTCATTTATAATAATTAATCAATTGATTAATTTCATTAATAGTATAACTTTTTTTTAAGTATGAGAGCATGTAACATGCCAGGATTTTGTCAACTTGACCTCCAGTTGAATACAACTTCAGAAAATTACGAGGTGGGCTACAGAGATAATGTCTTGTCTTATTCTTAAAATGCCATGAGGCTAAATCAGCACATCTTTAAAAATATGAAAATTATTAAGGTGCTGTAAGCAAAATTCAAGATTTAGAAATGAAAATAAAGTTTAATTTGCAGGTGTTTGGACACAGCTTTTCTTTGTGTCCGTGGCTGCGCATGATTACAATGTTTAATGCCTTAGATGTTCACATCTCTCTGCATACATCTAATCATGCCATCAAACAATAGCCTGTGTAGTGTCATTGGTTAGACAACTATTTAAAAGATAAAAATCTTCATGCAGCCTAGTCAAGATGAAGCTTATGTATAAGTTAAACTAAAACTCTCTTAACTATACCCTTTTAAAATGTCTATTTCTGGCTCCAGAAGTGAAAGCTTCTCGTTTACAAGCTTAGGTTTTTAAAAGTGCTTTCTCAAATACCACATACAGCATCGTGAAACCCTCTGCTCCTCACCAAGCACTGTACAGGTTACAACCTTTCAGTGAGTTTCCATGAGGGCAGTTTATACAGGGAAAGACTGTTGTGGCTGGAGGGAACAGAGGGGACTCAACCTTCTCAATAGCACTGGTGACCAGTGTGGGATATATCAAGTCTGTCTCTCTCCTCCCTGTATTTTCAGATTATTTTGTTTTGACTTCATATCTGACAGAAAAGGCACGCAATTTTTAGTTCATTAAAAAAAAATCCTGCTTGGACAGTCTTCTAACTGTTCCCTCAAATAAAAGGCACAGTTAGAATCCTCTGCTTTTCTGTCTATTGTACTTCACAGCATTGAAATTTTGTCCTTTGAAAGTACTATGTTGACATAAAAGTAGTATATTACTAGTTACAAAGTCATTGCAGGGGTTTTGTTGCTACTTCTAATGAGAGAATCAAATGATAGCTATTCCTATTTTATATCTTGCTGTGCATATCTTATTTCAAAATAACTTCTTCATGTTAATATGTTTTTCTCTTTTTAATTTTCTTATGAATTAGGTAAAACCCATGTGCAAAATAATTCAAGGTAGTGGAAAGGGAAAACTGTATTGGCTCAAGTAATGTATATAAGCCATCTGCATAACTTAATTGAAATAATATTTGGTGATCTAAGAGATGGAAATTGTTCCTTTTCTTTAACCATCTGAAATAAAACTAGGATGTAAACCAGCTGTCTTGGCCTATGGAAATCAAGGTTCTGCCAGTCTGTTTCTTTTCTTCATTTTCTGCTTCTATCTTCCTTTATTATCTTTGTATCCCAAGGAGTCTTTCTTGTTTTCTAACTGGTTTTGTCTGCAACGAGGGGCTGGGTTGGTGTGTTTAAATAGACTCTGGATAGAGTGAAAAATCTTTGATCTATGGCTATGACTGCTTCCAAATGATTTGCTTGCTGGGACTGGACACTGTCCATGCCCTTTCACTTCACTATCAGATAGGCACACAAAAAGGACTTGACATGCTACCAGATGCATAGTTAATCATTGCATTAGCTCTGTAAAGGGGACCATCCAGACTCAATTAGGTCTACCATTTTTAACTAGTGTTTGCTCTGTAGTTTGTTTGGAGTCCGATATTAATTCTAACTGCTGTTCTGTTTATTTAAAAGTGCTTAACGCGGTTCTGTGCTTTTATTTTTGAGGAGTTTCTCTGCATTTGTGGTATTTAATGTATATTTAGCACTCCTGATTGTTACAGTGTAACAAGTATTGCAGTGTAGCATATTATCTGAAGTTTTAATGAAAAAAGCTTTTGTCTTTTTGTAATTCAGTGGTTTTTCTTTCTCAATGCTGATTTCTAAAAGCAGATTTGAAAAAAGCTAAATGCAGCAGCTGATATGTGTTGAGGCAGCTTTCAGAAGTAAAGCTTACGAGCATATGTAGAGTTTTGGAACTGAATCTTAAGCTTTGAAAACCAAACAGCAGCATTTTTCCTATCACTCATTTACCTAAGAACTCGTTCTTATATCTGGCACCACGTGCTTTTGTGTGAGAAGGATATTAAGGGTGCACGAGTTAAAAAGGTTCAGCTGCAGGGTAAAAAGCATTAGTGAAATTATTGCTCTGACTCTTGCCTGGGATTTCCAGGAGTAGTGTGTGTATTTACATTAACAGCTGTTAGCTGTAAGCACTGAATAAAATACATTGAAAATTCCTAGCTTTCTCAGAGTTTCAGAAAAAGTAATATTAATTGTAGTTCATAAATGTAGCCAGTCCCTTCATGGTATGAGAAAACTCGACTGTTCAAATTGTATAAATTGTTTTGATCGCTCATGCTGTCTGCACATTCCAGTAATGCTAATATTGAGGATGTTAGGCCTGTGGAGGCAGCAGCATAAAAGCACAGAAAACCATTTTTGCTTGAAAATTGATATATATGAAAGGAGCTCTAATCAGACTGTAAATATATTTTCATTTTTTAAAAATATCTTTTAATTTTAGAAGAAAGGAGGAGCAAGGCATTCAACCATTAAGGGTTTTTTTTTTAAATCAATATATAGTTACTAAAGCTATAACATTAAACTTCAGATTATAGTTCAGCCTTCACTTTAGATTTGAGATTTCTTGCTGTAGTTCTTTGCTTCATGATTGTCAGTATTCTTTGAAGGAGGGCAGATGCATTAAAATGTAACATTTATCATTTAGTTGTATTCACAGGTATATTTGGAAGTTGCTAATGGACTTGCAAGATGCAGGATGTACAAATGAATGCTGCTCAAAAGTGCTGGTTAGGGCTCTCTGGGGATTTTTAAATTATTTATGGCTACCTGCTGCTCCCAAGTACAGGTGTGTGCGTGTGTATAAGCCATTAATGATTCGTATTGATGCATATAAATACTCAACCTAATACAGGAGTCCTTAAGAGGCATGGGCAGGTGGCTTTTCCCCATTCATCATCTGTCCTGGAAGTTCATTCTAACTGGCATCTGCGTGCCAGAGTGCCTAGGAAGGGGAATTGTTTATGTGTACTGTGTGGTTTTCCAGAGCGCAAACTTGAAAGAAAGTGGGACTTGAAATGTGCGGTCATTTGTGAATTTATGTTTTATCTCCCTTCACTTGAAAATTTATGAGGAGAGTGACTTAGGGTGCTTGCGTTGTGTGTTCCAGGGCTTGCCCCCACTGATAACACCCTTGTTGGCGTGAAAGTGCAATGCAAATTATGACAGTTACAACCTTCTGTTTTGTTTAACCTGTCAGTGGATTTCCTGGCTCAGTGCTGAGGGCAATGGCGTGTTCAGCCGGTTCCATATTCACCTAAACTTAAAAGGTCAGGTTTCTACAGGCAAGCCTAGTCAAAGCCTAATTGATGAGGAGGGCAGGGGGACGGAATTTACTGTTCTGTTGGCTAGTTTCATATCGTTAGGTTGTCCTGAAAGCATCAGGCAGTCACAGCCCCTTTCATGTAAGTGCTGACCCTAGACAGGAGCTGACAATCAAAGGAGGCAGCCACAGGAACCGGTGCAAGTAGGCTATTGATTTTTCAGTTAGGTCTAAGTAGTTTGTAGTATGGGTAATGGGTGACAGAGGCAGGTATGTCATTATCAATGAGCTCCAGAACAGTAGCGACAGCCCCCTCTCATATTTCCTTCAGCACTGACAGTGCATCCTGCAGTGGTCAATAAATCGCCCAACCCTTTACTGACAAGTGACTTGGAGGGGGAGTGCGAGTCAAAGAGCTAAACTTCCGTACTTGAACTTGACATGGATGCAGAGCAGGGATCCCGATATGTGTGTTCCTGGCTTGTCAGGCACAGAGCAAGGAGAGTGCAGAGAACAAAACAGTGGTGGGTGTGCGGCCGAGAAGCTGAACTTTATTTTATGTCCTCTGGAAAGTCAAGGATTTTCTCGAGTTCAAGTAAAATAGCTTAAAACACCAGCTTTCTGTGTAAGCGTGGTCTGGTTCAGTAGTTAATTTAGGTTACCATGGCAGGGCTTTGTTTTTACTTCAGCATTGCTCTGCATTTAATCAAGGTTATACTGCCACAACAGTACAACAATCGCAGTCTGCCATTCAAAATCTGCTTTTAATTCCTAGTTTCCTCATCTTAAATTTCATATATGGAGACTATTTAAAGATATTGAAGGTTTCTTATAAATCCAAAGTGTTAGCAATACAGTTTCTGTTCTGACTACCAGTGCTGTTTTGGGTCAATAGTGGAGTACCAATACTTTAGGAAGCTGAATTAAGTTTTTATTACTTGGATTTTACTAGCTGTGGTTTCTGAATTTAATAGAGATGGATCCAGATTTTAGCTTTACACTTAATTAAATTCTGAAAGATATTGAGAGAACATAAAAATTGTAATAAGTGGTGGTTTGGTTGTTTTTTTTTTAAATATACTTGTATGGAAAATCAGTTAAATGAACTCAGTATCTTAATCTGAATCTCATGAAGTTTTCTAATTTTGTTACTTTATTTGAGGGATGTAAGTTACATGCATTTTTTCAGAAGCTGGAATTCAGTCAGGTTTTATGCAGTGCACAGATGTTAACAAAATAGCGTATGCTTATAATTAAAAAAAAAATCTTTAGACAAATTGAAATAAAGCAGAAGAGTAAATGTTTTGAAAAACTTCCTTAAAATAACTCCTTGCTATGGTATCTTGTTCAACAATGTTTGTAATGTTACACAGAGCAGGAATCTGAGACTGTGTATGTTGAATAGCTGCAAAGTATCATCTGTGACTGAAACTTTTTCATCTGTCTGCATCAGCTAAAGCTGTTTCCTTCCCGGCTGGCTTTTGAACTGCAAGACCAATGTTGACACAGACTCAAGAAGTGAGGTTGAAATTTATCACTGGATTATGAAATCCTTTAACAAACATTTGTATAAGCTAAAAGCCTGAATACCTGTATGTTCGGAGCAGTTATGATATGAATTGGTTATAAAAATCTTTTTAGGTATTGTTACATCTCCTTATTGAACAGTGCTTTGGAAGAGGGGCTGGCTTAGCTGTCTTCCAGAGGAAGAAAATTTCCACTCATTGGATCGAAGGTGTGCTGGGTTGTTTGAGTCCTTTGGTATTTAATGGGAGTTTTTCCCCTATCAGTTGTTTTCTTCATCTTGTAGGGCTTTTTTTTTCCCTGTTAAACTAGGTAAAACATCCAGCCATGTAGTCTGAATCTTATCTTTTCTTATAAATAGGTACAGCACCTTTTACTGTGTTTTTAGTGTTGCTGGCATGTTGTGTTATTGCAGAAATGTAAAAAGGAGCTGTAGAAAGGCGACAAATTAAATTTTCATGAAAGAAACCCCTAATCAGCAGTGACAGGGTAAGAGAAAGATGATTGCCACTTGGTCATTGTGGAGAGGCACTTAGACTTGGTGTCAGGGCTTCTGTTAATGATGACTAATGTCTTTCTTGGAGAAAACGCATGCTCAAACATGCTACAGTCCAGGAAAAGAACAGGGAGAATAGGAACTATCAAGGAAAAAGGCTGTGACTCCTAAAACAAAAGCTTAGGTCTTCAAATGAAAAGGGTACAGTGTTTTTGCAATCTCAGAAAGCACAGCTGTGAAGCTATTCTTGTTCTACTCTTGAAGCAAAATAATAATAATGATTAAAAAATATGTATGCAGACATACATGTGCATATTGTGGGCTACCTGGTGTCTGCTGCATTAATTAAGAAGGGAGATAGTGATGACAATGGCCAGAGGTAAACAGTCCCATTTTATTGCTCCTTCTGCTAACAGAGCTTGCTTTTTTCAAATAACAATATATTCTTTCCTAAGCACAGTGCTGTGTTCTGAATAAACCTTCCATAGTCAAATGCAAAATGACTCAAAAGACCTTTTTCAAATCTTCAAGCTTTGGCTGTTAGGTATATTGGCAAAAAAGAGGTGGCATGTGTCATTTCTTCAGCTTTTCCCAAAGCGAGACCTTTCAGAAGGGCATTTGCAAAGCTTGTCATATTTTTTCATATACATCTTATTGGCCTGACAAGTCTAGAGGACCATGAGAAAACAGATGTCATTGCATTCAGACAACACTAATTACTCTGGGATTTTTGCAGCCTCAGTGCCTGTGTGTAACTGTCGATTATGGCTGTTTATGTGGCCTATCATGGGCACACGTTGCACATTCAGATGGTGCCACCAGTCTTTGTGTTTCCTATTATCACACAGTAAGATGTAAAAATCAGCAACAAGCCCCACAACAAGGAAATGCCTTAATGTGAGTCTTTTGCATGTTTAAAATGTGTTTTGTTCACGATTGCATTCACAGTCCTTATTGGATTTAAGTGTTTTAGCATCTGTTTACTCACCGGAGTGCGGTGCTGTAGCTGTCAGTTTTCACTGTGGTTTTTTATGTTGCAGGCTTTCATTTTCTCCAATTGTATCAACAGTACCTGAAAAATGCTGACTGACCCAGCATTTGTCAGAAATTTCCTGTCTAACCTGCATACTGAACGGAGAGATTTTTCTGATGCGTCACAGTTTTGTGTTAGAAACCCACAGCTTTTATTTTATTCTCTTACAAACTGCATGGTTGATATTTTCCAGGTTAAATTTTCTTAGTGACTCTGTGAGATCAGAATCTCTTCTCCCTCTGTAGCAATAACCGCTGCACGATTTTTAACACAAAGTTCAAACAGTGGTCGCGCTGTGGCCTTACTTTGTGTGTTATCTTGAATTTTGGTATACCTTTCATAAGCAGAACAACCCGTGTTAATCACAGATTGGAAAATCAAAGCCCCAATAATGCAGCTTCACATGCTGATGAAGCAGAAATAGAAGCAGCTTTATCAAAGATGTATGATGAGATAAAACTGCAGTCTCTGCTGTACAGTTATAGTAATTATGACTAATGAACCGTCCAGTCTGGATGAAATGGCATGCCCACAGGGACTGTGGCCAATCAGTTGTGACTTATGCAAGCTGAACAAAACATTGATGGTGTTCCAGAGTCGGTGTAAGAGCAGGAAGTGTGGTCTTTGTTTGGAACGTCAGCTTTGGCAAGTTATTTTCAAGCAGTTGAGGAATAAACGGCATTAGTGAATAAAGTCTTAAGGCCCAGGGTTTGCTGGGTTTTAAAACAGGCATAAAGAATTACAATTTGCTGTGGTCAAATATACCTGAATAAACCCCCCCTGTACTGATGGCACATTCCTGATGCAATATACTTCAGAGTTGTTCTGATCATCCTGCTAATCTGAGTCATGGGAAGCACATGTTCTGTTGTAATATGGTGAGTACAGTGAATGTGAGAGATGCAAAACATGAATATAGGCACAGATCTATTCAGCCTTACTGTGATAATTTGGTTCTGTAACCAATTTGCCTTAGACCTGATACTTTCATTTTTATTTTGAAGCATTCTGCATTTTAAACCAATCTGTAATTAAGTGGAAGAAGACAGGTACTTCAGAGTGTTAAGACCTGAAAGACAGTTTCTTATACTAAGAAGGTTAAATCCCAGGGGCATCATAAAATGGAGCTTCAGGAAGTTTTGACAAAGTGTAGATTAGCAAAGTAGTAATTTGAAACCAGCTTATTTTTACCATGTGTGTATCTCTAAAAAAGAAAAAAATAGCCAAATTCTGAGTGCTAAAATGCAGAAATGTGAATTGTATGGGGACTTCTGAATTGAACTGTAGGATAATAGCAGAGCACAAAGGGCACTTTTCTGGACATAAGTTTGTGCTAAGTTGTTTAGGCCCAGTCTGGATGCAGTTGTGGATCAGCAAATGTCTGAAGGAATTGGGAATAAAATTAGCAACATGTTACAAACGTTAGTGATACATTAAAATCCATTTAGCATTTTGCCTGAATCCCTCCAGAAAGGCCACAGAGAAAAAATATTTCAGAAATTAATGGCAAACAAACTAATATCAAAGTAAGGGTATCCCTTCCCCACTCCTTAAACCATTTAGAACAAAGTTAAAACTTCATTTGACAAAAAGTGGTTTAGATTGTTGTGCTGTTTAAAAATGGTTTCCCTTAGTCAGGAATATTCAAGGTATGTTGATTCTTAACGCATGTGTGAAATTAATACACTCTTGTCAAAGAAATTGGCAATTAAAGACTGACCTACCTGAAATCTGAAGTCATTACTAAATGTGAAAAAATCCCAGAGCCAACCAAAGCAAACCAACCCCCCTCGCCCCCAGCAAATAAATCCCCAAAGCAAACTAACCCATCCACGCTGAAATACCTTTCCACGAAGTGTCCCAAGATACCACAAGAAACCTGCCAAGAATTAGAATCCTTTTCTTTTGTCTCTTGCAACGAAGCATATTGCATTAAATACTACAAATGTGAAAATATTATGTACAAGTCAGAGTAACATGTCAAGGTAAAGAATGTTGATAAGTAAAGTCTGAAAATGACCACATTTTGGTTGTGATGAATCATTAAGGTTAAGATCTTTTGGAGACTTGTGGCACTCTTAAGTTTCTTCTACAATGTCAATTCCAAATCAATAGAATGCACATTATGTACAATGTCAAATTTTACTGCACAAAAAAAGTTGCATTACAATCACTTTAATGTATCAGGATTGTGCCAATGCCATTGACTGAACTTTTTAGATGATGTACAAATGTACAAGTTCTCATTCTTTCAAAGAGTTATTATTTAGAAGTATAAAATAAGAGTTATTATTTAAATTATTGAAATATATAGAGATTATATATACATGTATGTTGTATGTTATGAGCGTATTTGAAAGCAGTATTTGTATATATTAGGATGAGGCAGTAGCTTTTGTGTTGGGTTCTTTTTAGGAGCCCTCAGTGTACAGTTCTATCATTATCTTATTAAATCACAGGTAAAATTCCTGTAAAATTATACCAGCATGGATCAGCTTTTTATGTGTCTGGGACATCCATTGTTTTCACTTTGTTACCCTCTGTAGGTCTAATCACAATAGTGATGATCAACAAGATAAACTTCTAAGTAAAATACCTTTCATCTTCTATCACTGTGTGTACTTGTGTACATACATAAGATACCTTGTATGTTGTTAGTTACATTTGGGGGCCATCTTTCTATGCAGGAGGGGATTTATCTATTTTTGAACATGTGTGCAGCTTCCAAAGTCTTTGGAAAGGTGAGGCTTTCTTAGGAAAAGCAAACTGTGTTTGGTATGTGATGTTGGTGAGGTGCTGTTCTGCTCTGTGTAATTTGCATAATAAACCAGCAAAATTCAAATACGGGTTTTTGAGGACTGGTTCTCTTATGTGAATTCAGAATTGTGTAATTGTTTACATCTTAAAGCTTGTCAGCTACTTTTGGCTTCTTCTTACCTGTCACAAATTATCATAGAGTCATAGAATCACAGAATCGATTGGGTTGGAAAAGACCTCCGAGATCATCAAGTCCAACCCTTGGTCCAACTCCAGTCCCTTTACCAGATCATGGCACTCAGTGCCACGGCCAATCTCAGTTTAAAAACCTCCAGGGATGGGGAATCCACCACCTCTCTGGGCAGCCCATTCCAATGCCTGATTACTCTCTCTGCAAAGAATTTTTTTGTGATCTCCAACTCAAATTTGCCCTGTCAGAGCTTGAGCCCGTGCCCCCTTGTCCTATTGCTGAGTGCCTGGGAGAAGAGACCAACCCCCACCTGGCTACAACTTTCCTTCAGGTAGTTCTAGAGAGTGCTGAGGTCACCTCTGAGCCTCCTCTTCTCCAGGCTAAACACCCCCAGCTCCCTCAGCCTCTCCCCATAGGACTTGTGCTCCAGTCCCTTCACCAGCCTTGTTGCTCTTTTCTGGACCCATGACATGAGAGACTTTGAGGAGTGATTATATTTCTGTGCTGATTTAAGTAGATTTTACTCTTGTCTTCTGCTCCTAAATCTCCCAGTGAAACACATTTTCTGTTGATGATCAAATGGTGTAATGACCTGCATCCTGAGAAAAAGAGATTTTAATGGAAACTTGTTTTGAAAGAGTGTTTTTCCAGAGAAACCTCACAGTTGATTTTTGCTCTTTGCTAGTGCACGAGCGTGTGAATTTTTCACTCATAGGAGAATTTCTTCTTCCCATGATTCAGAATATTCTTCCTGCCATTTTGTTTTCTCATTTGAATTAAATCAAGGCAAAGAATGAGTTACCTGCTTGGTGCTCCCCCTGTCCCACATCTGACACACAGCAGCAGAATGGAAACCTTCCCCTTCCCCCGTTGTTGGGTTTGGTTACAGGAGACTTTGCTCTGCTCTCCCACATTGGCATCTAAACCCAAAAGGGGATTTTTTCGATCTACTGAGAATATTCTCTGCTTCTTGGTGGAAAAAAATGTGTCTCAGGTTTTGACTGAGATCCATTTTGGTTCATTATTTCAGATATACATTTTCTGCCTGTTGGGGATGCCAGAATTGGGACTGTTGCTGATTTTCCCCTGGGCTTTCACATTAGAGCGTGTGTGTCGACTGGTGCTTATGGCTGTAGGAATACATCGATCTTCTCATTTGGCAGACAAATTGAAACAGAAAATTGCTCTTCAGTGCAGGAAACTTAGCATTCAGTGCAAGTGAGAGCAGATGGGTGGCTGCTTTAACTTTTTCTGCCTTGTAATGACTAGTACAAAGCAGAGTTGGGCAGAGCAGCTTGTCCTACTTACCTCATTCATCCCAAATATATCCCTATTTAGTCTTGTGCTTGAGGCAGGCGTAGGAAAAGCTGGTGAAAGTGTGACTGTGTTGGCTTTGTCTAAGATTTTCCTTGTAACAAGGTGTCTTCAGTTTCCCATTTAGGGAAGATTTGTCTTATTTGCAAAGTTCTGGCAATCTGAGGGAACCTTTAAAGGATTAAGGGTCGGACTCCCATTATTCTTGGTCTGCCTTCTGATCTTACCTGTGCTGATCTAAGTCCACAATAACTTATTTAACTGATTTGCATTATAATATAATAATGGCCAATCTTCACGAACGAAGATTTGGGAAGGGCTCACCCCACATGTGCCCTCCGAGCCTGCGCAGGGGATTTTTTAGGTGAGGCACAGCGTGCACAGAACTGGCCCCACCGTTTAAGTCCTAAGGTTCATTTGCCACGGCCGAGCAAGCTTGGACAGTGACAGTGAAGTGTCCTTAGGACTATCTACAGCACCCGGTACTAACCGGGGCTGACCCTGCTGAGCATCCGAGATGTGACGAGATGGGATGGCAGGGAGGCATTGAACTGCCGGGGGACAGTCCGTACTGAGACTCGAACTCGCAACCTTGGGAGTCGGACACTGGAGTGCTCACCACTACGCCACGGGACCGCCCCTGCTGATTTGCATTACATTGTTAGAAAACAAAGAAGATCCCAGCAGTCAGAAAGAAACTATTTTCCTATTATGTCCATTTTGAGATTTTTTTTTTTCTGCTGCTTCTGGAATCAAAGTCAAAACTTCAAACAAGTATGTGAACTAGTGGTGTTAAAAAAAACACACAAAAAAGAAAGAGTAAATTTTAACATTTTGTTTTATTTTGAGCCCTTTACTTTAAGGATCAATCACTTAACACTCCTGGGCGGTGTGATAATAATAAAAAGCAATAATCAGTAGTCTCCAAGATCTAATTAAACGGTCAAAACTAAGGCATATTTTGAATCAGTGCAAGTTTTGTTTGAAAACATAAATATTTCATTCTTTTGGAAAGAACTTGAACACAATGTTGAGTTTGATTAAGAAAATGTAATATTTCTCATGAACAATTTCTACTTGAATTGAAATACAAAAAATTACATAAAATATCACTAGTGAATGGAGATATATGTATCTCAATGAAAATTATATTTCAGAATTTTTTTACTCTCTCTACACTTCCACACTTGTATGTTGTGTCATAGGTATTTGTTTTATCTGCCAAGATGTTTACAGATATGATTCTGTTGCTTGCTGGAGTCTGGATTCTGGATATTTTTGTTGTTCTGCCTCCTACCTCTCATCATTTTAAAGCATTATATTAAACCTTAAATGATTTTATTTCTCTTTCATGTGAAACAAATATTAAGATTCTGTGCTCTCTCGTTGCTTGTAGGTGTTGCTTTGCTTTTTTCCCCCCTAATCCTAAACTGCTAAAATAAATATCACACCCAATGTCTGGTATTAATCTTTCAGAAGTTTGTCCTGTAGTGGAGCAAATAAATAATTAGAGATAGGTAAGAGGTGAGTGATGTGTAGGTGTAAACACTCTGTAGATTTAAACATGCTGCATGGCAACTCTAGGTCTCTTTTGAGGTAGTCATGAAAACTTAAATTGTGTGCCTCATATATTTAAGGCCAGTGAGCCTATATGATTTTATTAATATGCTATAAATCTTATATTCACCAGCAGTGTTTACTACTGTGCAGTATATTTAAAAGAAAATTTATACCTTACTGCAGAAGGTAGGTAGACTAGTGAAAAAATGCCAGGGTGGATCTCAAACATTTATCCAAATCTGACAAGTATTTGCAAAGAATTTACTCCTGTAAATTTCTGCTGAGAGCAAATGATACGTGTATTCTAGCCTTGATTTTAATAAAACCCATAAATATTTAGTTATGCATACACAGATAAAGCCAGGGCATGTTTTTTGTCATCGTCTGTACACAAGAACCTTGTATATGTTCCTGTATGACACACTCTGGATCATGGGATGAGCTTTTAACTCTGTTTTAAAGCAGATCATTCTTCAATTTAGAGTTGTACCTGGCAGACCTTACTGGACACACTGGTCACTTTTCTGGAGGAATATTGATTTTCTTTGTGAGATGTATCTTGGCCACATTCATCTTGCCCTTCACATCCCTTTCCTTTTGCACACAACAGCATTCCCTCAACCAAATGGGTGTGCTGAGCACTGACTCAGTGTGGGAGTTAGGATGAGCCACAGAAACTGAAGACAGGGAATTTTCCTCTTAGAAGTCTGGTTTGATAATTTTTTGGTGAACTGCTGGTGTTTTCCTCCTTTATAACACCGAGGAAAACTCCCTCTCTGGTCTCTAGGGAAGGACAGGCTGTCACTGCAGCTGTGATTCACTCTGGTAGTGAAGCTGGTTACTTGAGAGTTCATAGAATCATAGAATCATAGAATTGATTGGGTTGGAAAAGACCTCCGAGATCATCAAGTCCAACCCTTGCTCCAACTCCACTCCATTTACCAGATCATGGCACTCAGTGCCACGGCCAATCTCAGTTTAAAAACCTCCAGGGATGGGGAATCCACCACCTCTCTGGGCAGCCCATTCCAATGCCTGATTACTCTCCCTGGAAAGAATTTTTTTCTGAGACCCACCTTAAATTTCCCCTGGCAGAGCTTGAGCCCGTGCCCCCTTGTCCTACTGCTGAGTGCCTGGGAGAAGAGACCAACTCCCACCTGGCTAGAACTCCCCTTCAGGTAGTTCCTTGCCTATTGCTGCTGAAAGGGCAGTGGTTGTTTCACCGAGGAAGCATTTTTTATTTGTATGGGTGCATTGCAGATTGCACAGAAAAATAGAGTTAATGTTCCGTGTGTAACCTTCCACGCTCCTTAATCTTGCACTTCCACCTTGCTGTGGGTAAAATATTAGTCAGCACTACAGAACAGCTATTCTGGAGAGCTGTTAAAAGTTTGGGTGTGCTCTTTATGTTTTTATACTCCTTAAATAAAAGGTTCTCATGCCTTCTAAAAAGAAGGAATATGCACTTTAATACGCAGTTTTCAGTTGGATGGGTGATAACAAAAGCAATTCTTGTGATGGAGAGGTGCATAGAACAATTAAAAAAAGATTGTGGAATGTGTGAAAGTTTACACCTTGACATACATATCACTGGACTCAGATGCATGGTTATATACTTAGTTTCTTAGTGTATAGTGTTAGTGGTCATTTCTCTAATTATTATTGTATTTAAAAAGGCTAAATAGCCTCAGTAACAGGAGATCTTGTACAGATTGTTTTATAGAATGTTTCTGGTGGTTTTTTTTTGGTCCTTCAGAAACCTGCAACCCTCAGAAACCTCTTATAGAAAAGCATTTATTTTGCCATGTCCTGTCAGTATGGAAAGTTGCTATAACTGGTGAGAAAGAAATGAATGGGACATTATACTATACCAAGCTGTTTGGGGTCCCCTGTTGTGTACTATTGTGTCTGGGGGTAGTAAAACTCGACTTACAACTGCATACTCCCTCAGGTGGCATAAAGGAAGCCTGGTCTGAGCTGCTGTGGTGCTGCCATTGCTGCCCTGATGGACACTGTACGAGCTCTGCAGCGTGTGCCGAGCAGGCTGTTCTGCTTAAAGAGAGAATCCCCCCACCCTAACAGAGCCAATTTTCAGCTGGTTGAGTTGCCTGGAAGAGTTTTCTGTGTGTCATTACCTGGTGTTTGTGCTAGGGGAGGGTATGTTTGGTCCAGCAGATGTTGGCCCAGGGAGTGTGGTACTGCGGCAGTCGGGATTTATGGTCGCTTAAAGAGCTGTGGAAATGAATCTCTCAGGCTGCTTTTCACAAGGGTTGCGCTCTTGTGCGTCCTCTGGATTGTAGGAAGTGGTACAGATTTTTCACCTGGAATGGTAAAGTCATCCTTTCCCCAGGCATTTTGTAAACATGAGACTTTGTAAATTATTTTAATTTTTTTTTATTTTCAGTTAGCTGGTGTTACAAACAATGACGAGGATCTTTCATGTTTGCATATACACTCCAACGTTTTGCTGCATTCCTGTTAGGCCTTCTGAGTTATTAAAAGATTGTTCTTCTTCTTTTGACCCCTATGACACAAGCTTTCAACCCCTGCAGCTTTTTGGACACGTGTTCTGTCACCCTTTGGATACTCTGGAGAACATGGAGGAGAACTGAGGCGTGCACTAATGTGCCCTAGTACCCTAGTTTACAGATTTATTATGCTCCTGGGAGAGCAATGCCTTGATGTATTCTATTATCTTGAAATCATCCTTAACTCAATCCAGGCTAGGAAAAAAAGAGAAATAAAGGCATTTCTTTACAACACTCAGAATGGAAAATGCACTTAAGTGAATTTATAAAAAATAGGGTTGAAGAAATAAAATAGAAGGGCCCTTTTGCGCAGAAAATAAGTCCGAAAGATTCTCTGTCATTGATGCAACCTCTCAGTTGACTGTGACTTGAGGCATAGGTAGGGTACGCAGAAAAGAGGAGTCATTACTATATTTGCACATGTCAGGAAATCATCTACAGCAGCTCAGCTGCATCCATAGAAGGAAACCTTGAGATGGAAGAAATGCTTTCTAGTGTGGCCTGGAGTAACCAAGATGAATCTTTGTCATACAGCAAAGTGGTGAGAGGCATATTTGGACCCCCAGGATTCTTGAATAAGTTTCATAGCTGGATTCAGTGGACACAGGTGTGAGTTCTTTTAGTCTGGATTGTTAGTGTAGTATACATGTTAGACAACAGAGACTGAGTCAGTGTTTTCTGAGAACATCTGTGATACCAAAGTGTGACTGAAGATCATGTGAGTCACTAAACAGCATTTCACATGGTTTCTTTGGTATAAATACACAGGTTGAACGCAAAGATGATCTCCCATGTATTGTAGCTCATTCAAGGTAAGAGGAAAACACTTGGCTGTCCTACAGACGGTGTAACATCCTATTCTGCAGGTCTTTGGTGTGAAGCCTGATGAGTAAGTGTGATACACAGATTCATTGTATGAATTTCAGTGGCAAGATAGTTGTGTGTCACAGAGCAGAGAGCAGCTCTGCTGTGCCTACTTCGATCCATGGCTGCATTTTGTGTTACGAAATGTTGGCACTACATGCATGAGATCCCTGAGCATTTTCCTTGAGCATCCTCATTGTCTTCATTTGCAGTTAATAAAGCATGGGTTAGAGGGTACATGAAGAGATTGGACATCTACTTGGATTGTGTCTCCACTGCCCAGTGCACTCTGTGTATTTGCTTTGTGAACATTTAAAGTAGGTATTCATTATTGTTGTTCAGAGGGTGCCTCTATTTCACCTGTTTTAAGTTTCCTGTAAAAGCAGCTGGGGAGCAGACTTTTTTTTTTCCCCAGAGAGATAAGTACTTTTCTGTTAGTCTTTTGGTAGTTATTTCCATCATGAAGCCAATAGAAATTCTGCAGGAATTAAGATGTGCCTTTCCTGTAACCCCTGTGGATGTAGGAATTGAGGAAGTCATGCTATCCACTGCCCTTTCCACAAATAGATGGGGTTCTTTAGCCATCTGTCTCTTCTGCATTTATGTATTAAGGAGTTCTCCGTTGCCAACCAGCATAATGAGACTGAAGTTTTTCCAATTCGAAGTAGAGCCACTACTGAGTGGCAGCAGTTGCTCACTTTGTGCTGACATTTCATTGCATTCCTCACATGTATATGACATAAGTTGCACAGCAAAACTTGGTTTACATGCACTTTATTTCTTTGTGTGGTCTCAAGAGAGATAAAAGCTTTCAAACATGTAGATTTTTCCTGGTGCTTGTAAATGTTAGCTTATTTGGGAGAAGTTTCAGTGTATACACATAGTGGGTGAATTAGCATGAAGGATGTTTTTACCCTTTAAGGTATATTTTACTGTC
>VWZD01013483.1:2111497-2118997 GCA_013396695.1 Sakesphorus luctuosus | reverse complement strand
ACAGTCTGGAGCAGGCAGAGCATCCTAGTGGCTGTCAGCTGCTGGGGAGCCATGGCCATAAACTCTGACCTTAGTCCAGTACGAACTGGTGAATTAGGATTTTAACTGAGATCCTTTGAATAGATTGGAAACTTTCATGGGGTGAGTTGTGATAAGAATCAGGAAGTGGAGAATTCAACCCTTTGAGACTTAAATTACCCTGTTATCAGTAACACTGTCCTTTGGGGAGAAAGTGTCTGGTGTTAAAGTAGTGTAAGGATATACCAGTTAGTATTGTCAACTGCCACTGATTTCTACCGTTGTTTTAATGTAGTATTTTTTGTGGGTTTTGTTAAAAATACACATACGTATTTCTTGTTTTGGGAATGATCCTAATTACTCTTTTGGCAGTTTGACATCCTTCTGTGTATGTTGGATGTGACATCATTTGCATTGTCTTTTCAACACAGATCCCAAAGCCAAAGATTCCTGCTCCAGGGAATAGAAGTGCATTGATAGCTGAAGTTGTGTGTCCTTACGTAGAAGTCATTTGTTTCTTCTAACTTTATGCTGAAATGTTTAAGCTGTTCCATCCCATGTTCCTGGACAGAAGTTGTGACTTCTACGATTTCCCACCCTGCTCCTTGTAGTGCTCGGAGGATAATAATCAGGTATTATAGGTAGGACACTTGCCCCTCGAGAAAGGGAATTCCTTAGTGTGTAAATGTGAAGTTGTTACTGACTCCATGTAACATCCAGAGGTTCATGCGTATAACCCCGGTGAAGGGTTCTATGAGCTGTATGGCTGCAGGTACAGCAGTGCTTTTTGGAACCTGCTTTTATTATGCCTATTACATGTAGAAACTTTCCTGTTGTATCTTTGTATCTCTTGCATTTAAAAACTCCAGTGCAGAGGTGCTTTTCCCTCCCTGTAGAAAGTGTTCTAGACAGACAATAGTTGGAAAGTAAGAGTGAGCTTTTAGTTTTTTTAAATGGTGGCGCTTTTTTTTTCCTTTCAGATTTCCATTTTTAATTATTTTCAAGTTTTATGTTCCTGTCTTCTGGACCTTCCTCGACCCTGCAGTTTGAACCTAGACATAACTAGTTAGTATTGCTAATTCTTACAGGAGCCCTTACTAAAGGACTTTGATGAAGTAGTTAAAATACTAGTTAGGTTCATTTCTTTCCTTGGCCTGTGATTTCTGCTTCTTAGCATCATGGAATTGGGAAATAGGCATAAGACCATTATCATTCCTCTAAAAACTGGAGTTGTTGTTTTTTTTTTTTTTGCTTTCAAAGAGATTCCAGTGTTAATTTTCTGAACTGTTTGCAAAGCTGCATAATATTTTAATTTATTCTGTTTGGTTTATTTTAAATTTACTGCCAAATGGAATGTTCATAAAATGCAAAATAATACAATGTAACATCTCTGTAAATTCTCTTGGCATACTCAAATCTAAATTACTTTAAACAACTCTATTTGATGGCTGTTTTCAAAAAGAACTGAATAATTACTGAGTTGAATTCCAACAATGTACACAGGTTTGCTGGAAAGAAGAGTAGATAAAGCTTATGTTTACATGACTTAGATAGTGAATGGTTTTCCTGTACAATTTGCAACTAGTGATTTTAATTTCATGTTAATAAGATGCAGGGAAATGTGCTGAAGGGACAGTGCTTTGCTGCTTTTGTCACAGTTTGATCAAACTGATTTTGTCAGCACTGGAGCATAACCCTTTGCCACATCAGTTTGAGTGCTCATTAGGCAGCCGATTTGTCTGAATCCTCATTAAATTGATTAACTCATTTCCTTATGGAGGATGACATGTTATGTGGTACAGGAATGGTGGTTAGAGACTGGAATCAAGGCTCATGTTGACTTGCTTGGTGTTCAGTTGTTCATTTGTTTCTGCAATAAATTGCTGCATTGGAGTAGCAGAGCAGCAGTGATTTACATGTTGCAGGAGTGTGGCATCAGCTGAAGGGTTGAACTTCAATTGTGTGAACTTGCACTTCTGTTAGTAAACTACAGACAGCAATTTAGAAGCTTCTTAGGTTTGTAGCTTGCTCTGATTCCCTATTTATTTCACTTGGGCACTAGACTTGCTCATAAGAACATAAACGGCTCTCGCAAACATCTGTTTTAATATAAATTAAATAATGAAAGGGAAACAAGTAGAAAACCCCTTCCACTACACATTCAGAAAAAAGAAGCATGTTATTAAGCAAGGATACTAAAAGCAGTTTTCTGAAAGATAGCTTTCACAAAAATGGTCAAAATGGAAAAAAAAAATTAGATCATATTCTAAGTACATGCAGTTTAGAAATTTGTTTGATATGCTTCTAATATTTTAAGGTGCTACCTGGATGTGTTGACTGTGTGCAGATCATGCTGAAATTTGAGTTTTGGATGCCAGCTATAGTTTTGGTGTTCATAGTGAAAGTAGAAAAGAAAGTTTAAGCATGCAGGCTTTAGCAAATAACTTTTTGTTAAACTCAGTGACTGCAATAAGTGGATGACAACCATAATAACTCATTCCTGTATTTTTGAGTCGAGATTGACTGCAACTTGGGATAGCTCAAAAAGTAGCCGATTACTTTAAACTTTGTGAAGATAAGGAAGCCTGGATTCCACAGGTGTTCCTGGCAAAGTGTTTTGTGGGGTTGTGTTGAGTGGGGAGTGAGTCAGACTAAACCCATTCCATCTCCTTCACCCCTGCATTGTTTTCCCTCTGCCTACCCTAGGTTACTTTCTGTCTGAAGCACTTGCCAAACTCCAGCTTTCCTGGTCTGAGAAAGGAGGGTTGGGGTAGCAGTAGGAAGGGACTGAGGATGAATAAGAGGAGGTGCAACATTAGCTGGGCAGCCACCTGCAAAAATCCTACAGGTTGAATAGAACATGGTAGAGCAGGAGAGAGAAAACAGTGTTTAAGGGGCTTGGGAAATAAGAAAAACTGGACAAGAAAGTAAGAAAAGAAGAGAGACCATTGAGGGAACTGTAGAAGTGATTTTACATCTTGTTATAAATTAATTAGAGCTGTGTTTGTGCTTTGCTTTAGTGTAAAAACATAGTTATTACTTCATTTTTTTCAGATCATTAGCATAGATATATAACGGCCAATCTTCGTGAACGCAGATTTGGGAAGGGCTCACCCCACGTGTGCCCTCCGAGCCTACGCAGGGGATTTTTTAGGTAAGGCTCAGCGTGCGCAGAACTGGCCCCACCGTTTAAGTCTTAAGGTTCATTTGCCGCGGCCAAGCAAGCTTGGACAGTGACAGTGAAGTGTCCTTAGGACTATCTACAGCACCCAGTACTAACCGGGGCTGACCCTGCTGAGCATCCGAGATGTGACGGGATGGGATGGCAGGGAGGCATTGAACTGCCGGGGCCGCCCGTACTGAGACTCGAACTCACGACCTTGGGAGTCAGAGACTGGAGTGCTCTCCACTACGCCACGGGACTGCCCCAGCATAGATATATAATGTAACGCTAACTGTTGCAAGTTTTTATAGTAATAAAAATGACTGTCTTCCCAGTTCAATCTTCTTTGAATAAAGTTAGCATCTGTGATATTCTTAGGCTTCTTGTAAGCTTAACACTAAGTTTCTGTAGAGTTGAGATGAGGCAACGCATGGGAAAATACCCTTTTACTGTAATGGTTGCACAATATTTGTGGTTGTATTTGTTTCATTGATATGCAGGTTTACTGAGGAGCCAGTCAAACTGGGCTTGTTTCACTGAGAAGGTGACCAATGTGCAGAAAATCTTGCATCCTTTCTGCAAAAGAGATTACTGTCCCTGAATTAAATGGAGCTAGAATTTCACCCACCCTTCTATTTTTTGGAAGAAACAGCATCAAACCTGTTATATTTGGGAACTTCCTTGTACTAGATAGGCTTTTTTGAAATGCCATTTATTTTAGTTTATTCAGGTATGGCTGCATTTGTAATGATGTGGAGAGTTTACAGAAACAAGTTCTGGGACTCTTATTTCAATTGGTGTTTCTGTGGAATCACTTTTAGTGTCATAGAATAGTTTCCAAGTGCATATGGAACACAGATAATATTCAGTCAGGAAAGTGATGATCAGAGTTAAATTACTGGGCTCTAAATTTTTCTACATCCCCCTCTTTTCCCTCTCACTTGCTCTGACAGTTATAGACTGTTTCTCTAATAGGGCTTGCATTTGAAGATAAGCCTGCATGTAAACAAATTAACTTTTCTTAAATGGAGAGCCATTTCATCTGCAATAATGTACCAATTCATAAACTATCAGAAGCATATTTAAAAAAAAAAAAGATAAATGACCCATTGTATAACACTTACTATTAGGCAGACTAGATGTCCCTGTGTTCTGGGAGATAAGGCTCTTGTATTATTACACCCTAATAAAATGAGTTAATGTTTTAGTATCAGAGATAAAAGGACAGTTGGATATATTTAATAACCAAACTGAGAAACACTTAATTTTAGTTGTCTGTAGCAATATAACACAAATTCCCCTGTAAAACAAATTGCACTTTTGGAATATACTTTAATGTGCATTCGACAAAGGAGAAAATGAGGTGATTGAAGTTCAATTTGTAGCATGTTATTAACCATTTCCGCTTGACTAGATGCGTAAAAGGATAATGGATGAGGGTTTTATTATTGCCTTTCTGCTAAAATGAAGTGGTGTAAAAGATAAGGTGATGAGATTAATGAACATAAGGAAAAGGCGTAATCAATCAAACTCCAACAGGGTGATGAGATGACAGTACTTAAGATTTGCAAGGATACATGTTTGAAAAAGTGAGTTTTATCAGCACCAGCATTTTGTTTGGGTGGAATGCTGAGAAGCACATACTCGCCAATTTTGGTTATTTTTTGGTGAGTTAAAATATACTCTATATTCAAAGCTTCAGTAATTAATGTAACAAAGTTGCTAAGTCTGTTTCTAAATTTAAACTCTACATTATAAAACCCCATATAGTTATTAAATGAGGACAAGCCACTACAAGTTTTGTCAAGCAGGAATGATGTTTTATCGATCAGTTCATCAGTTTTTCATTGGTGGAACACTCTTTGATGTCTATAGATGAGTTATTTTTAGTCTGTGCTACTGCCTCAAGTTTTGCTTCTGAGTCATTTCAGTAGCTCATTGTCATGTACTCAAGGAAAAGTGAGGAATGTTTTCCTTGCCCTGTAGTAAGTGCTCAAACATTAAACTCCATGAGATTTCAGCTTCTAGCTCCTCAAACAGAAAATTGATTACCTTGTAGTGATAAACCTGCAAAAGTTTCCAGCTATAAATGTGTTCCTCTCTGTAGGGTGGGATATTTTTTAATTTCAGCTCTCAAATCTTCTTTCCTCTGGCACGTCTTAAAATTATTACCTATTGGAAAATCTGTATTGCTAACATATTATGGGAAGAATTGATTAGAGACATTTTTGATTTTTACTGATCCCAGATCCCAGACTCTTAAAATTACTTGTAAATACTCCAGTTCCTCATAGAGAATACTCTAAAGGTAGGTCTTCTATCTTAAATTAAATTTTTCTTTTTATGGAAGAAGATTGAGTTCTCCACCAAATCACTTAAGAACTGAAAATGCCTCTGCAAAATCAATTTTTCTCATGCCTTCAGTTTTCTGCTCTTTTGAAAAAATACTTACCTCTTACAACATGTGGAGCTGACTGGGAAGGGAGCAACTTCCAGTTAGGGTTTTTTCCCCACTTAAAGGATTTAAGAAGGGCTCTCACATCATTCTTTCCAGTGTGGTTCATTTGCTTGATAAAAGCTGCCTATGAAAGTGCTGCCTTAAGTTAGTTTTGTAATCTGCACAAGCGGGATAAATTGTTGTATTTTTTCAAGGAACTTCTTGGCAGCACTTTGGGAAGGATGAATAGGATATTGCTATGAGGTTAGGTTTGTCTAAAAAAGAAGCAGTGTAAAATACTTTTCCCTTTTGACTTCATCATTCATGAAAAACCGGCTGGAAACTGGGGCTTTGTGAGTACTCCCACATTAGACTTGATTTTTTCTAGCTCTTAGGAGAACTTCCAGTTGTGCAAAACAGCATCCTGGGTTTGCAAGACAAATGCATAACACAGCCCAGATTACAATTCTTCACAAGAGCTGATATTTCCACATAGACTTACTGCCCTCTCTCCTCCTGTCATCCACAGAATTCTTTGATAGACTTATTTTTTATTGGGCCCTCAGGAATAGCAAGTTTTAGATTGAATACCCCAGGGGGAATGGCAAGGCAAATCACGTTGCTGGATCAATTGTTCAGCCATCCCCAGACTGCTGTCTGTGTATCTGTTACACTTGAGTCGCATTTTCAAGCCTTTCTTATCAATCATCTGGACTAGAAATGCAGTTTAATATTCTATTGCGTTGTTTAACTGAAATTAGGGTTATGGGCTTGTTCTGTTACCCCAGAATCATAGATTTGCTTGTAGACCTAACATTAGCTACATCCATGGCTTGCTTAATCTTGGAAAAAGGTCTTTGCTTGCAGGAATGCTTTAAAGCTGAATTGAAATTGCTTTATTTTAGCATCTACTAAGATGAATATCAACAGTTATTGTATAAAACCTCCTCTTCACGTGGCTTTTTGTTCTTTACAAACATGGAGTAAGTTTTAATTGGGCAAATTGTTTCTTTGGCTGATCCTAAGAGATTCTCCCTTGCAGTCATAGGCCATAGCAAAACCTTGGTTACTGAGTGATCACAGTCAGTTCCTTTACCTGACAAATTAATCTACTTTTACAGGAATGTAAGACAAATAATAAAAACACAGATACAGAACATAAGGTGGCTCTCTGTTAAAAAAGGGTGCATGGAGGAGACATGTCCTTTTATAACTAGAAACAATTCCTCTATTTATTGTCGTATCTGTACTCCACTTTGCTGATGCCTAAGAATTTAATGTAATTTTAGAAGGTTTTAGAATCATATAGTCCCTGCTGAGTTACTCTGATTTTAAGTGTGCATATTAAGTGCCTTTCTCACGAGTTTAGGAGCTGCTTTCAGGCTTTGTCAAGGCCAAATGTTTTTGAGCAGACACCTGCAAGATAACAGGGGACAAACAACAGGAGAAGGCCCAACTGCCCCCCCATGATGAAGGGGGTAGATGGACAGACCTTTTGGGTGGGTATTTAAGAGAAATGAGAGTTCTGATTGGATGTTAATAAGGGGTATAAAACCAGCAAACTTCCTGTTCTGGGGGTCAACCCCCCCTGGGTTTGATTGCAGAGGCTTCCAAATAATAAAACCCCATACCTTTCTCCATTAACTTGTCTTCAGTGTGTCTCTATTCACAGGAGCACATGAGACAAGGCATCATTGCTTTGCAGGAAATGAACTTGCAGTGAGTGGAGAAGTGCTTGAGCAGTGTCTTTGGGTTGAGGTGGCAAAATGCCAACTGCCCAAGTACAGAGAAAAAGGGTTCCTCCTCCCCCCAACCAGCCAAAGGGAGAAAGAAGAGGGACAGGGAAAAAAAAAACCCTCCAAACCAGGTTTATGCTGAAACT
>VWZD01013483.1:2098330-2111474 GCA_013396695.1 Sakesphorus luctuosus | reverse complement strand
CCCAAAGACAGACTTAAGCAAAGAGAAGAACTAAGAACAAACATTTTACTTCCCTAAGATAACATGATGGTGAGCCGGTGCTGTGGGCTTGGGCCTCCCCGTCCCTCCTGGGACAGCACGGTGTGTCTTGCTGGAGCAACAGCTACAAAGCAACTGCCCCAAGCCCCTTCCACACACTGGATTTTACCTCTTTTGAGATGATGTAGTATGGTATGGAATACAATATTATTGGCTAGAAGAAGTCAGGTGTTAGCTAGCCCAGCCCAGCTCAAGTCAGCGGACAATTCTAGGCCTAATCTGAATTTTAAAGCCTAAATTTAGGCCCACCTGGCTAAACCCATGACAAGCAGGAAGGGCTTGTTGGCAGAACTTGCTATCTTCTGTCCCAACTTCTGAGAGCAAGAGGGGAAAGTTCTCTAGCAGTAGGTACTGTACAGTCCTGGGCTGTGGGGCAGCATCCCAAATGAATCAGATGTCTGTGGTGACACAGCAGCCCTCGCAGCTGCTCCAGTGCCCTCCATGGAGATTTGGGTCCTGCAGCATTCCAGGGTCTCTGTGGCACAAAGGTGGCATGAAGGCATTTGTGCATTCCCATCCCTTTGCAGGCAGCACCTTCTGTGCCATATCTCTCACAAAACATAGCACAGAATCTTTTAATGTAAACTGTTGCTTTGGCAGCTCTGGAGTCTGACTCTGCCTTCAAGAGGCACATCTGTTCCTCTGAGTATGGGCTTGGTTCCCATTAATGAGCTGATCAGATGCAGTCTTTCTTGATGACTGGTATTGCAGCTTCCTGCCAGATGTGTGGGGGAGTTTTTGTTATTGTTTTGTTTCTGATGAAGGGATGTGAAGGTCAGCTTACTGGTCGTTGATTAAAAAAAAAATAATTCTTCTTTTCTGGCATTGAAACTTCTCTTTTCATTGCCCATTTGGTTTCTTTTCCTCCTCCTGGAAGATGGGAGGAAAACAGCAGACACTGGACTAGTGCCAGTATTGCAGGTGCCTCAGTTCCCTCCTTTCTGGGTTGTACTTGCTGCTTCCACATGCACATGTCCTGAGTGGAGAGACCTTTGCTGGATACACAGAGGAGCAGCCCATGGGAGAAGTCATATCCTGACAGTGGTAAGATAGGCAGGTGCAGGGCATAGCAGTGGAAATCTGACATGGCTGTTCTCATTTGCTGCTCAAAAGAGGAATTTGAAGAGACATTTACAACAAACATGAGCCTTATTTTTCTAAAACACACTCCCTAGGGCAGTGGTCACAGCACCAAGCCTGCCAGAGGTCAAGAAATGTTTGGACAATGCTCTGAGGCACATGGTGTGACCCTTGGGGATGCCCTGTGTGAGGCCAGGAGATGGATAGACTTCAGTGGTGCTTGTTAGTCCCTTCCAACTCAGGATAGTCCGTGATTCTAAGAAGAGAAACCAATGGTTAAATACCTTTAGGAGACACCAATACAAAAATAACATTGTTTTCTGTGCCCTGCTTTTGAGATGCATGCTCCTGTTTCTTACCTTTCACCATTCCTAATTATCCTGCTATGGGTATGAACTGCTGTGAGTCATTAGTTTGGCAATTTTCCTAGTTTTCTGACTATGTACTTCTTAGAGATCAACCCTTATAGTCTGATGAAGATTATCCCCAGAGACTTGTCATCATTCAGGATTCTATAAAAGAAGAGAGACCAATCAGAATTTTAAACTCAAACAACCCAAATCCACAATATGGTAATACCTTCTTGGCATTTAAAAAAAGGAAATCTTTTGAACAAAGCTTTTTAGGGCTTGTTTTGAAATCCTTTTTTATTTTTAATTGCAACAGGGTTATGTCATGACATGGCTTTGAGCCATTAGTGAAAGCAAGATGAACAAAGCACAACAGCATAATCTGTTCAAAATTGGAAAGGAACAAATTCCTCTGCTAAGTGCTGCAATTGTAATTGTTGCAAGTTTGTCACTTATTAGAAGATGCTTTTGATATGCAAGCACAAAAACCGTTTTTTCCCCCAGAGTTAAGAAAAAGGGGGCCCTGCTCAAAGAATCTGAGATCTGGTGGTGTAGGAGAGAATAAGGAGACATTAATTCCCACAAGTGAGTTTTGATTGTCTGAAGATCAGGCTTATACATGAAGCAAATTGGAACTTCATTGTGTAAAATCTTTCCTGGAAGAAACCTGGTTGTGAGACCTTGTACTGGAGGATCCAGACACAAAATGGTTAAAGACAGTTCTTGCTGGTATTTTTTAAGCTTACTTATAACTCACTTATTTCAGAGGCATGTACCTGGGTGTCTTCTTTATAAATTGCAACTGAATGTGTCCTATGTTGTCTTACTTCTATTAGGAAGCTTTATATTTTTAAAATTTGGATTGTGGTCATACTTACCCCCTAAAAAACATAATTCTGTTCTTTGCTTAATGCAAAATGCTTGGCAATACCAAGGTCTAGGTATACCAAAAACCTTTGAGATTAAGTTCTAAAAGAGTTATTGGTTTGTAACCTCATTTACAATCTGAATTTGTATTTCCTTTTTTGTTGAAGATAAATTAATTAATCAGTTTTCACAAAGTGAAAATCTGGAACATCTAAAGGTTTCTGTTCTTTGTCTTTTAGTTTTCTTGAAGGTGAATTAAGTAATGAGGTAGCAACGTTTGTGCTGATACAAAGCTATGCTGCCAGCACCAAAATAAGAGATTTGTGAGAGATTTTTTTGAAGTGGTCTGGACACCTGCTCCTGGGCTGCATAGGTAAAGAGATGGCAAATAGAATTTCCCCACCTGGGGCTCCCAAATTCTGCTCACACAGAGTCAGGACTATGGAATGCATCACTGCACCATTCATTACTGCACAGTCTTAAAACTAATCATGCTTTATTTCAGCATTTTTGGTGCAGATTTCACAACGAGCTTCTTTTGACAGCTTCTGCAGAGTGAGAAATCTTTTAATGGCATTTTGCTCAGTGATGCTTAAGCTCTTTTCTCAAGCCTTTGCAGGTGATGTCACTTTTGCAATGTGTACAAAATGAAATGAAAACAAGCCTTTTTTTAGTATTTCCACTGTGTGTGTTTAACTGATGGAATTCACTGACACTTGAAATCATGAAGTTGTATGATTAATGCAGTTCACAGACACTATTCTGAGTTATTTCTATGTGATTGAAACATTCTTATTTTGGATTTGTTGTCTGCATCCTTTTCCATAGCAGATACATGAAGTCTGTGTAGGTATAAGGTATAGCAAATACCATAACCAGGTAACCCAGAGAGGAAAAATTGTTGCTGTTCTTCTTTATTATGTGTACCAATTATAAATGCTGCCATCAATAAGTAAAAGTTGTAGTAATGAACTTTGAGGTTGATGCATGTACTGTTTCCTTGGTGTTCATATCATTTAAAAGTGTGTGGTGGGGTTTTTGCAACACTGTTTTGCAAGGGTGTTATGAATGAAATAAAACTTACTGAGGCAACTGAAAAGAGGATGATTGGCCAAAGAGCTGCCTCTCTAAAATACCATGTCAAAAAAACCAACCCTGGCATGAATTTCTGTTTTCTGACATGCTTTTTGTTGCTTGCATGTGTTGCAGAGTTTGCAGGCTGGGTTGGCAGCCACAGTGCTTGCCTGGTGTGTCAGATATGTTATGGGAGATTTCTTTAGAAAGTCTGCCCTTGGTATTCTGTTCTTGTTAATAAATTATTCCAAATTCTTACTTTGTAGCGTTGTGCATGTCTGGAATTGATAGTTATAATTTGCATACGAGTTTATTGGGAATGCACCGAGATTTGTTTAACGTGTGTCAGTGAACAGTTTGTTCATTGCTGTTCACCTGGCCTGGTCTTGAATTAGTGGTGAACACAAGAGCTGAATTAACCACCATTTCAGAGGATCTGAGAGGAATAATTTTAAGTTGTTGTAGTTGATTTCTAATGAAAAACTGTCCCAGATGTAAACATCTGTATGAGCCTTTTGGATCTACTGCTTGATGAGCAGATCCAAATAACTCTTAAATCAGAATCTCACTAAATCAAGACATCAGTTACCTCCTACAGGAATCTGTGAATTCCTCCAATTCTGTCCCCTAATTATCATAAATAAGCCTACTGTTGTATTTTCCAAAGAAAGGCATAACTTTACATCCTTAACCTTGGAGGGCTTGGACAGTCACCCAAACCTATATTAATTTTCTTATTGTTGAACTTCACCTAGACTGCATAATTTAACTTGCACACCTGTCTTTAGCAATCAGATCTTGTTCTTTGGGTTGATCAAATGTTGTCTGATGGTGGGAATGAACTCCTGCTCTCTAAGAGTCAACAGAGTTAATCAAAAAGGAAAAAGAATGTTTATGAGTTACTGGATCCAATAGAAGAGAGCAAGAGAGCTGGTACTAAGGTTTCTAACATTGTATGCAGATTTATTAGTCTCTGTGAGGTGTTTCAAAACACAGAGTCAAATCAGAAAAGTTTGGAATACAATTTTTTTTCCAAGTTAGATTGTGATAATCAGGGAGAAAGTTACCTGTAGTTAGGAGATCACATTCAGAAAATCTGCACTGCATACATTTTGCACTTTGAAATACATCTTTAGTGGCAGGATAAAGGGAGAATATATAATTGTATATTCCTCTATTTGTATAATCTGAGAAGTATTTTTATGTCATCACATGGGAACTGCTCTGTGCTCTGTGACAGTTAGACTTTATTTCCAAACACATGGTGTTTTTATTTGTTTATTGTGTGCATAGAAGTTCTTTCAAAACTGAATAGATCTCGAAATGAAACTAAATCCTAACTAAAGATTAAACTATTTACAGGTCCAAAGGCCTTAAGGTATTTGAGGCCAATATAAACAGTATACTGTGAAATAGGAATTTCAGTTTGTGGTAAATCTGTCTGTCCCCAGCAGCTTGAGATAAAATAATTTTATCCTTCTAGAGCACATCAGTTTGCCAGTCAGTGGTTCATGTATCAAAGAGCATTCTGTGAAAATATCAATATCATTGGTTAATATAAATGAAATTAATTTTTAAAGCTGGGCTAAAGGTTGACATCTGAAAAATTACATTACTTTGCAGAAGAGAAATTTCTGTCTTCCAGTGAAATTTCAGGTCATAAGGGCAAGTAATTTTCACAATCTTCAATGGGAACCAGTGAAATATGAACTTCATTGTCACCTAGCCCCAAAGCGATAAGATAAAATGAGCTGATACATCATTTGCTGTGGTTTTATCATCTCCTTCAGTAATTGGAAGAGAAAACATAAGAGTCCTTTGCCACCCCCCTCCCCAATCCCTTCACCACCCACACCCAGGCATGAGCCATTTTGCTCGGATCGATACAAAGGTCACCGAGTATTTATTTATTTATTTAAATTTCTTACGCTGGGTAAAACTGTCTAGTGGAACATTAAAGTAATGAATATGTTTAATTGAGTTTGTCACCCATGAAAATGCTGAACAGGGTTGTCTGGCAGACTGTGCATGCTCACAGGGGGGACTGGATGCCTCATTTGCCTGGGGATTTCTGTGCCTGATGGAGTAAATACCGAGATTTAAAACAAATGCCTCATTTGTTGTTTCTTTGAGAAATCGAAAATAAATGATAAACACTGCGATTTATTTAAGAGCATGTTGTTATTTAAGATGATTATTAATCTGATCTGATTCCCTGTTAGTTCAGTTGCACTTGGACACATTGAAACAAAGAGCAGAGTAAGATCCTTTTCCCTGGTGAATCCTGAAGCCAAGAGCTAAACAGTACCGGGACAGCAGAATCCAAGGATCCTCACTTGTGAGGCTGAGATTATGGTGGAAATCCAGGTGCCTTGGGAACTGCGAGTCAGGTTTTATAACCTCTGAGTGCTCTAATTCTGCCTTCTTGAACAAAAATGGCCCCAAATGACAGGGAATGGTGCTAGAAGAATGTATTTATGAATTTTACCTCTCAACGGCAATCAAATTAAACTGTAAATTAAATGTTTTAGTTTTTATTTGGTGCTTTGTTGTTTGCTTTTTTCTCTTTATCTGACATCATAATTTTTGTTTGAAATTATACAAATGTGCATCAGCTTTTTAAATAAGCTATTAAGTTTTTATTTTACTTGTGGCAGTTAAATTGGCTGGCACATTAAAGTAATATAATTATTCAATTACGGTTTCAGTTCTATAACCCATTTGCAGACTTAATTACTTCTAGCCTATTCACATTTTCAAGATCAATAGTACTTTCCTCCAAAATGAAATAAAATATACGATAGCTAATTGGCTTGCTTAGAAGGTAAAGCAAAATGTTCATTTAGTCTTCAGTAAAATACCACATTTCTAACTCAGAAGGCAGCTGTGGTGATGGTCTCTTTTCACTATCACATGAAATCTTTTCACAATAGACATTGTTTATGGTCAGGGAGGGTTTTGAAGAAAAGGTAGGGTGGGGCATTTGTTTTAAAAACTTTAAAATGACAGAATAGCTTCTAAGTGAGCATTTTGATGTGTGGAAATTAGCTGATATATAATTGTGAATCGTGAGGAGAGGACTTATTTCTGTATTATCTCAGTTCCTGTTGAGCACTGTGCTACCTGAGCTTTCACACAGCTCTCAGCTCACAATCTCCTCCAAGTGGAATTTGGAGCTGGCCTGATCTTTCCTTACTGGTTTCTTGGGGGTTTTCTTCCAGCTGTGCAATGTCAGGACCTGCAGCACGAGCACTGATTACAGGTTTAGAACTTCATTTCTAATACTTGAAGTAAAGAAGGGACTTCATGCAGGGCTGGAAGTGATTTTGTATTTTTACTGGTGTTGTCGTGATGTCTGTTCATCTGGTGTTGCCAAAGCCTAATCACAGAACAGTTTGTGTGATATTTTTGGAACCATGGAACTTTACAATTGGCTCATTTGTTTATGTGTTTTTAAATGAAATGTTACACTGTATAAATTGTCTTGACTCCTGTAAGGTTTCGTTGAATCAACTGAAATGTGCAGTAGATGAATCTTCAGTCTCAAAGGCTGAATGAATTGAAATCCTGTGAATACTTTTTCATGTGGGGGCAGTCCTACTTGTGCAGATTAAATTAGATTGTACATCCTCGTTAGTCTCTGCTCCACAAGTTGTTCCAAAAGTGGTGGTGACAGAAGGCAGCAATGAGTTGGTTTTGAACAAAACGTATAGTACCATAACATGAAGAAGAGAGTTGTTCTTAAATTCCAAAGCACAGTTCTGAGTTGTGTGGCTCATGGGAGAAAACAGGCAAATGCAAAAATAGTTTTAAAAGTTGTATTTTTGATATTGGCTGTGATAACAGTGATTTTTTAAAAAAAGAAATAAATTAAAATCTCCGCTTGCCAGAATAAAAATGCTGAATTTTAATTTGAAGAGCGAGTCCTTTTCTGCAGCTAGGGAGGTTCTGTTACTAAAATCAGGTATTTGGTGGGGAGTAAAAGGTTGTGTTGGATTTTCATGAGCAGTGCTTCGTAGCACACATGAAAGCAAAGTGTTTGTGTCCTGGACCTTTCATCTGCTGCAGGAGGTGTGATGAGCAGGGAGCGGGCAGTGCTGCGGTTTCCATGGCAACTGGTTCATCGGCGGGCTAGACCTCTGTCTAGGGTGCTGTCAGTGTGCTGGAGTTTCAGAGAACAGTGTCCCAAAGAAGGGCTGCTTCCACCTAATCCAGTTTTAATTGAACTCCAGAGACTTTGAAGTGAAGCTGCAGAGCAGGCAGACACCTCTCCGACCCGGAATGAAGGGCTCGCTCGGCTCGGCCTCAGCTGCTTCTCCTTCCTGACAACTTGTGTTAATGAGGGTGCAGAGAATTATTGTAGCGGTGCCTGGTGCTGCTCCTGCTGTAAATCCTGGTGTGGAGAATCCAGTAGCATCACTGGATTCCGTGACTGTGCAAGGTGCATGGGGCAAACCATCTCTGCTGTGTCCAGCTGGGTGCTTGTCCTTCCAGTTCTGGGGAGGTTTCATGTCTGGGGTTCCCACTCTCACAGACAGTGCTCACTTCACGGGCTAAAAGTGGCAATTGTTCAACCTGCTGGTTTTCCTCACAGCATCCAGGGGCAGGGGTTTGAATTTGCCATGTGCAGGCTGATGGTGACGATCAGGCTGTGCTGGGTAAATAGTTACTACAGAAAAGCAGAGGTTGCCACGTTGCTGTCTCCTCACAAAAACAATCACTGAAATCACAAGCTCTGATTTCAGGATTGTAAGGAGGAATACCAGCAAAAGCACTAGGAGAGTTTTGTGCACAAGCACTGCAACTTTGTCACCTCTGTTCCCTCTTTTGATGATGTGCTTAAGGGATATTCCTGTGCGTGTGCCAAAAGGCGACTGCGGTGGATCTGAATAGCACCCTGGAATTACACAAATCTGCCAGTTAGTGTGGATGGATTATGGATGTGGAATGGAAAGTGTCTGTTCCCAGGTTCCAGAAATGTTTATCAGCCACTGACAATCTCAGGTCCTTTTATCACATTTCTAGAGTTTTATGCCAGAATAATTAGTCAGTTTTTTCCCTCTCTTTCTGTGTGTGTGTGCTGGGAGAGAGGTTGGCTGTGGCACTTGTGTTGAGGTGAAGATGAGGGATTAAGTAAAAAGAAAGAAAGTATGGGAGATGATTTGCTTTGTATGTTCTGATCTTCTGTGCCATCTGCTTTTGTTTTGCCAGACTTGTTTGCTTTTAATTCACAAAGGTGGTACAGTATTTTATCCTGTAATGTGTAGTACTTTTATAATGGTGCATCTGCTTTCTGTGCTGCAAAAATGTAGGTCTCATTTGTGAATATTTGCTACATGTGAGGCAAAATCCTCCTTTGTTAAAACTCTGTAAACAAATGATTGGTTTCATTAACAGTCTTTGTTATGTTAAGAGCTTGAATTTCACTTTTTCTCTTTTATACACAGTGTATCTCTGAAGTGAAATTGTAGTAAGAGTGATGTTAGCAAGGATTGTTTCTGGATCTCCTTTTCTGTGACGGGTTGCTGTTAAGTGCTTTTGTGTTTGCTAAAACTGGCAAATCTCAGATTTTTGTTCGCTTATGGTTTGTTAATCTGAGGTAGAGAAGTGTCCAGTCTCTCTGTCCCTTAACACTTACATAATTAAGCTTTGAAATGAAAAGGAAAAAGTGAAGCAACAAAGAAACAACGTGGTTGAGGGCTGCAAATGGGATTAGTTTGAATTGTGAAGGCAGACTAAGCATCTGTGTCTGTCAGATGGGATGACAGGAATTGTAACAAGTTACTTTGACAACCGCTTACTCCATAGAGAGATTATGCTGAGTTCATTTGCAGGTTTGTGTTTAACCTTAGCTGACAAAATGATACTTAACCTCTTATACAGCCAACCTTTCTAGTTCCAGAATTAATGAATATTGCCTTAACGATAAACCCAAAGAACATTTTTTAATTTAAAGACGTTTTTTTCTTGCTTATTTTTCACAGGCCTGTTATTACAATGCTGAAGTCAGTGCAGATACCTCTAATGCTACGAGTGATACATTTCAGAATGTGTTTTTATGCTGTGCTGAAGTGCCAAACATTTCTGAAACCCTAAAACTATTTGGGAAAACAGGCAGTTGTCTTTAAAGGAAAAAGTAGAGGCAAATTTTTGAAATACTTGACACGAGCAGTTGACTTTAGGAGTACAAAAAATCCATTATAGGTTCATAGCATGATTTGAAGTTTAAGCACATTTTAATTTTGCTGCAGATTTTGCTTGTAGTTGGTAGAACCCATGTTTGTGGGTCAGAGTTTCTTTTTCATGAGGTATTACCTATAAACCCAACAGATTTAAAACATTCTCTCTGCCTCTTTCTACTAGATTCTGGCATATACAGAAGGACTCCATGGCAAATGGCTCTTCTCGGAGATTCGATCCATCTTTTCCCGACGTTACCTTTTGCAGAATACAGCACTGGAGATATTCATGGCAAATAGAGGTACAGTGAGTTTAAAGGAATGGCAAGTGTGGATTTGGGGCCATGTGCATTCTGTTTGGGTGTTTAGTCACTCCTGTTTTGATACGGATTTGTGTAAATAGAAGAAGGGCTTGGATTAAATGTCCCAGTATTTAAGTTAGTCTATTTTTGTGAATTAGTTTCTCCTTTCAATGTCTTTTTTCAATGAGGAATTATGATCAAAATGTATTACCAATGCCTCACTTTCATTTATTTATTTGTTTATTTGACATTCTCTGAAAACTCCTACTTAAGGCATTCCTACCTCTGATCTCTTATGCATGGAAGATTTTTGTGTTGCATTGGAGGGTTAATAGTTATTAGTTGTACACACAAAGAGGAACACAGTGAAAGAACTTCACTGCTGGATTAGACCAGTCACTTATATGCTTTCATGCTTTCTTTCTTGTAATAATTTCTCCCAGTTAGAGCCCAGTGCAACTCTGAGAAGTAAATATGGATTTACCTTCTCTATGAGCTTTTTTTCCCACCCTTCCCTTTCTTCAGTTTTGTTTTCAGACACAATATACTGTGACAAGTCACTCAAAATATAGTGCATTCAGACATGGAAAACTTTCTTCTGCCATTTTCTCCCCCTACAATTTATTTTAAACCATGATGTCTTTGCAGTTTAGGCTGTTCTTCAGGTACTTTTAATGTTTTTATGCTGGTATGAAACTTTGAAAACTTTATACAGGGACACCAAATAAAGTAGGTCTTACAGTAATGCTTTTAAAATGTATGACATTGTTTTGGTAATGATACAGAATCATAGAATCGATTGGGTTGGAAAAGACCTCCGAGATCATCAAGTCCAACCCTTGGTCCAACTCCACTCCATTTACCAGATCATGGCACTCAGTGCCATGGCCAATCTCACTTTAAAAACCTCCAGGGATGAGGAATCCACCCCCTCTCTGGGCAGCCCATTCCAATGCCTGATTACTCTCTCTGGAAAGAATTTTTTTCTGCTCTCCAACTTCAATTTTCCCTGGCAGAGCTTGAGCCCGTGCCCCCTTGTCCTATTGCTGAGTGCCTGGGAGAAGAGACCAACCCCCACCTGGCTAGAACTTCCCTTCAGGTAGTTCTAGACAGTGATGAGGTCACCTCTGAGCCTCCTCTTCTCCAGGCTAAACACCCCCAGCTCCCTCAGCCTCTCCCCATAGGACTTGTGCTCCAGTCCCTTCACCAGCCTTGTTACTCTTCTCTGGACCCGCTCCAGCCCCTCATTATCTGTCCTGGAACTGTAAATATGTCATAGGATAACATGATTTATGCCATCGATGTATTAGTCAAAAAGTTCTTACGGAAGCTTAAAATGGCGTCTAGTCTTGAATATTGCTGCCCAATAGCAGGCAGAGAGTGTTGTTGTGCTGATTGTCCAGCAGAATAATAATCATATGCATAAACACTTGCCTGTTTCGGAGCCTACTGGTACTTTGTGAAGTCAGCAATGTCCACTTGTGATACATAATTAGATTGTTATTTAGATTTTAGGTTGCTGCTTCACTAGTGTCAGCCAAATGTTTCAAAGTAAGTATCAAGGTAATACTTTGAAGGCTATGTCTAGAAAATACCTGGAAAGTAAATTAGGAAATGTGTGATCCAATTGATATATAGACTTTTTATCAATTTTATACAGTCAATCTGTGCATATATGTTTAACATCTATCCAGAAGGGAAAACAAATGTAAACCTCCTAAGATTTGTAACAGTGACAACTTCTGTTGAAATTTCTGTTAGTGTTAAAATAAAAGCAGTTCAGGAAAGTATAAAAAAATAAATCTATAATAACCTGAAGGAAATGTGTCTCATCTTTTGCCTGTTTAAAACCAAAGCTCAGGGTTAAATTCCCTTGTGTGAGAAAGCCTAAAATAAAAGGTGTAAAATCATGCTAAATTTCAACTCTTGTGTTCACAGTGGGTGTCATGTTCAACTTCCCCGACCAGGGAACAGTGAAGAAAGTGGTCAACTGTCTGCCCCGGGTCGGGATTGGTACTATCTTTGGACTGCCCCAGACCAGGTATTTTACAATCTGAGTTAATTTTATCTGTCACTTCTAAGAGTTCTTTCTTTTCATCAAAACAACCCAAATGGTTTGAAGCTTTTCCAGCTGCTGGTTTTACAGAGCGTGCACACCCTCAGCCTATCACTCCTGCATGCTATTTGCAATGTGTTTATGCAATAAAAACTTTGGGATTTGAGACTTTTTTTGTGTGATTTCTGTCTTTTTGGCAATGATACCCAATCATTTATCCTACTATAGGAAAAGAGGTTCCTGCATACTTACCAACTCACTAAAATTTAAGGCTGGTTGTAGGACTGATCGGCTTCTATGGCAGTGTTCAAATATATTAGATGGACTGTAACATCTGTGAATCCTCTGTAGTATTTAAATATAGATGAAAATAGTTGTTCCTCATCAGAAGGATTTTGTAGTGATGTGTAGAACAATATAAGCTGAACAGCGTATGAGTGACTGATCTGCTGTGCTTGGCTTTAGCTCTGGAGGACACTGTTCCACTTTTACATAGTGAGAAATGCCTATTCCCACACCAGGCTGTGTGTTTGGATCCCAAAACTGAACAATATGATTCAAGTTGCTACATCTTTTGTAGCAGAGGATGAGACCTGGATTTCACCAGCCATGCTCTGGGTGAAACACAGCAACACAGTTTAATGTTCCCTGAGACTGGTGGGAAGTTTTGGAGCTATGCCCCATCTCTAGATGGATTGGCTACCTCTTGTATTCTGATGAATTATAAGCTGTTATAAGCAGACTCATTTCCAAATATTTATAATCAGCAGCAACCCTTAAGGAGTATCTTCATCATTGTTACTTTAAATTTTTATTTTCAGTAGATATCTGTACATAGCAATGGGATTAAAATTGTTGGGGATATTTTCTGTTGTGTTTTCCAGTTTAGCTTTTTTTATCTAGTCCAGAAAAAAAATCTCTTGAATTGCAATTACAGCCACTCTGTAAGAACTTCAGGATTTCTATTTACAGAAACAAATTATGTGGGAAAATTTTTAAATATACATTAAAGTACAGACAAATTTGCTCAAAATTTCACATTCATTTATACTGATCAATTTGTTTACAACATAATGCAGTTCATTTAAAAAAATCAGTTTCTTTGGATTGTTTACCAATATTTGTAAAAATTTGTTAACTAAAACTGTATAGAGATTC
>VWZD01013483.1:2078782-2098300 GCA_013396695.1 Sakesphorus luctuosus | reverse complement strand
CCCCCCCCCCCGTGACGTGGATTTGGTATTTACAGATGTTTTTGTTACGAACAAAACAGTCTTGGGAATTTTATGATAAGCTCTTCTCTGTTTGATTTATTGCTCCAAGGAATGACTCTACAATCTTCTTTCACAAACATTAGGAAATCTGGCATCAAATTCTAAAAGTTTGAGCTATTTATGACTAACTCCCCAACACTGCCCAGAATCTAAATCTCAAGAGGATGGACTTCATAATGAAGTTTTATCATCTTATCATTGTTTTCCTTTGTTCTTGAGGGATTTAAAAACCTATCCTAAAAGATTAATTTATTCTTATATGAAATTTCAAAAGTATTGTGATTTTCTCATTTTAATGGTCCTCCGTCTCTCTAAATTTTTAGTAACAGATTTCTATAATACATCAAGCTGTCATGGAGCAGCTGAATTTGCACAGCTGTAAAGGTTTCTGCTTGAAATCTTTCAACTCTTGACATACCCAGCTGTCAGATGTTTTAAGTCTTTTATTCTTATTAGATTATAAAACTTTAAAAATGAACTGCAAGTATCCAAGTAGCAGTTTGATCTCCAGAGAAATCTAGCACAGACCCAGTAAAAAGAATATGTACAATCACCACTAAAATTCAGATGTGTAAAAAGGAAGAGCCACCGGGTTTTCCCATTATTTTCTTCCAATTTTCTTTTTATTTCAGGCGAATTTCTTTGGCGAGTCCACGGCAGATTTTCAAAGCTTCCAACATGACCCAGCGATGGCAACACCGAGAGATTTCCAACTTCGAATACCTGATGTTTCTAAACACTATAGCAGGTATTGCTAATTACTGTACATCCAAATTACTGTAATTACATAGAAGAGGAGTTAATTGTTGCACAGTCTCAGCAGACATGGGGCATAATTAGTTTCTGCTCTTTTAATTAATAATTTTTTCTATGTATGATTTTCCTCTAAAGAAAAATACTCCTAAATCTACTTTATTCATAATTATATATTATATATATATATATGTATGTTTATGGAAGACTAGAGAGGCATTCATAATGCTGTACTGAGCTGCACTTAAAATCATAGAATCATAGAATCGATTGAGTTGGAAAAGACCTCCGAGATCATCAAGTCCAACCCTTGGTCCAACTCCAGTCCATTTACCAGATCATGGCGCTCAGTGCCACGGCCAATCTCAGTTTAAAAACCTCCAGGGATGGTGAATCCACCCCCTCTCTGGGCAGCCCATTCCAATGCCTGATTCCTCTCTCTGGAAAGAATTTTTTTCTGATCTCCAACTTAAATTTCCCCTTAAATTAAATATGTCTGAGGTCAGAATATCAGAATGCTCTGAAAGGATGGGCTCTACCTATACTGTCAGCTATTTAGGAGAGTCTCAGAAACAGTAATTTCTTTATCTTTAGTATTCTAGTATTCATAGCTGGTATCCTCCCTGAATATCACAGGTGCAAAAACTCCTCTGTAGGGCTGGGAAATCTCAGTGAGAGAGCAGAATATTCCTGGAGCCAGGAAATCCTACAGTTCCAAGATATATGGTTGGCCATGGAAAAGAGTGCAGCACCTGGATCAGCAGTGCTGCTGTGCTAGGGCACTATTCATGCATTCCCAAATCCTCATTTGTGGCTTTGTGTTTTTGTCCTAACCACTCATTCTGTAAATGCTGAGCTGTATTTCATTTGACCCATCTTACCCCATTAGCTTCTAACCAGCTTGACTTGAGTTTAGTAAATGGAGGCTGATTGTTGGGTCTCGTGACCTCTCTTTTATTTTCCAACTTATTTTATTCTCTGAGCAACTTGGACAATTTCTCCATTTTCAGCTCTTTTCCGTGGTATTGACAGTGTTGAAAGGTCTGTTAATTCCCTTTCAGCCTTGGCTCTTGCTAACACGATTGATATAACAAATGCCTCTGCTCACACTAATTACATTTTATACAAATGGTCAGTTTTGCTGGTTTCTGTAATCAGTCATTAAGTCAGAGATGCCAGGATGCTGGCAGATTTTTCACAAGTAGGGTTTGATCTGCTTGCCTCATTACTGCTCCAGCTGAAGGAGGCAAGTCATGGCACTGTTTTCTGTGCCTCTAATGAATAATCCTTTTTATCTTTAATGTATTATTGAAATGATAATTTGAATTCCTATCTAATTGGTGCTTGAGGTTAAAAGAAACAAAAAGATAACATTATGGCAAAAGGGAAGGTTGAGTTGACCATGATAGGGAGTTAAAAGAAATAAAGATAGTTATCACAGTGTCATGTAAGTAGCTTTAATCCTGAATAAGAGATAATATGCAACATAGCCAACCAATTAGGGAAAGGAAGGATTTGACTTTACCATTTAAAAATTCTGCAAACCAGGAAGGAAAAATACTGAATGGTGTAAGAAAACTGGAAGAAGAAAAACTTAGGTGGAGGTTTGGAAAATGTTTTCTGACAACTTTATAGATTGAATTGTAAAATAATACTCCTGGGCAAGAAGTTGAAACCTGTCCTTGGAGACTTTTAAGACGGGAGTGTACAAAATTTCAAGAACATACTGATTGAAGATGATACGAAGGAAGGACCTTCTACAACAATATCATAAAAAGACACAAGATCCATGTAAAAATCTTGCATTTTAAAACGAGAAACCAGCTATGTGGTCTATGTGTGTGTATGGCATACCTTTGTCCTAATTGAATGTTTTGTTTTCAGTGGAAGAAGGATATTGTTCCCAGCTTAGATGCATGAAGGTGTACATGTGAACCTGCATCCAGAGCAAATTCTCTGTTCTGCTAAATGTTGGCATGTCCTTGAATGGACAATAGGCAAGGAAGAATCGCCCTCAAAGTGCCTTCTCTAGATGAAATGGTTATTAATTGAATAATTTCTCTATCTAAAATCATAGAATCATAGAATCATAGAATCGATTGGGTTGGAAAAGACCTCCGAGATCATCAAGTCCAACCCTTGGTCCAACTCCAGTCCCTTTACCAGATCATGGCACTCAGTGCCACGGCCAATCTCAGTTTAAAAACCTCCAGGGATGGGGAATCCACCACCTCTCTGGGCAGCCCATTCCAATGCCTGATTACTCTCTCTGGAAAGAATTTTTTTTCTGATCTCCAACTTCAATTTCCCCTGGCAGAGCTTGAGCCCGTGCCCCCTTGTCCTATTGCTGAGTGCCTGGGAGAAGAGACCAACCCCCACCTGGCTACAACTTCCCTTCAGGTAGTTCTAGACAGTGATGAGGTCACCTCTGAGCCTCCTCTTCTCCAGGCTAAACACCCCCAGCTCCCTCAGCCTCTCCCCATAGGACTTGTGCTCCAGTCCCTTCACCAGCCTTGTTGCTCTTCTCTGGACCCGCTCCAGCCCCTCAATATCCTTCCTGAACTGAGGGGCCCAGAACTGAACACAACACTCAAGGTGTGGCCTCACCAACGCAGAGTACAGGGGAAGGATCACTGCCCTGGGCCTGCTGGCCACGCTCTTTTTGATCCAGGCCAGGATCCCATTGGCCTTCTTGGCCAATACAAAGCTGCTTCATTCTGCTTTCACTTATTGTATTTAATGCAGTATTTAAAAATATTGCTTTATTAGTGTCAACAAAAGTCATTGTCTCTCCATTTTTTGCAATGTTTCACCTTAAAGAAACAGAAGGCAAGATGACAGAACCAATCAGAGGAGAAATCCATGGAAAATAAATGGATGTAACTGTCAGTCTTACTGTATGCAAAAGACTTTACAATTAAAGTGAAATGGGCTGCAATGTTTTAAATTAAAACACGAGCAATTTGTGAACTTTTTCATTATCCTTTCAATTAAGCAAAGTAGAATATTGAAATGACAGAAGAACTGAAATAAATTGCAGTTCTTTCAAAGAGCTCATAAAATTATATTGTAGCATCTTTAGAGCTTGGTATTTTAGTTAAATGTAACTTTATTCACAGTGTTGATTTTTTTTTTGTTATTTGTCAGGTCGAACTTACAATGATTTAAATCAGTACCCTGTCTTCCCTTGGGTTATCACCAACTATGAATCAGAGGAGCTGGACCTCACTCTTCCCAGCAACTTCAGGGATTTGTCAAAGGTATTTGTCATCAAATAATTTATTTCTATATTTATCATAATAACCTGCAGTCTTGTAAATGCTTTCTGCTGTGTTTAATACATTAATGTTAAAGGCAGAACTTAAAATCCCAGAGCTGGTTAGATTTTCATCTCGAATTTTAATGAAGTTAGGAATGCTGATGCTGCTGAAGATTAAAAATTAGCTTTTTTCTGGTTTCTCTGATGAGAATTGTGCTTGTTTTAGCAGCAAAGCCTGTGATATTATTATATTTTAGATACTTTTAAATCATTGCCTGTATTCCAATAGGGAGAAAGTGTATTTTTGCCCCTTCAGGGATGCCCAAGCAGTGCTGCTGCCCTTTGTCAGACAGACATTATCAGGTATTCACAACTTTTCCAAACAACTCCTTTCTGGCAGAGTAGCCTTATGGGTTTTTATCAGCACCTCCCCCCCATACACAGACATTTACAGATGCAATATTGCAGCCTGTTTATAGAATGGGATTATTTTCTCTCAGTGGTCTCCAAGAGAGGAGTATTTCGTTTTACAAAGTAGAAGCATCTCATTTTCTCTACAAAAACTGGGTGCACTGATCATCAAACAGGATGTTTTGCTAAAAGTTTATGGGAAATGCTTGGCACGTGGAGCAATGTAGCTGATTATTAGAAAAAAAGAAATGTATTTTGATTATAGCTTGTTTATTACAAAAGTCTGTCATACAAATTGGTAATTTGATAGGAAAAAAATCCTTAAAGAAGTATGGCAGGTTTGAAAGTTTTTCAGGAGTTGATTAAGCTAAACACAGGTCTGTGAAAATCTCCAGATTTTTTTTTATTGTTGATTTATTGTTTTAACCTTTAAAAAGGTACTGTATAGTCACCAAATACCTATATATACATGTATATATGTGTATGTATATTTGAAGACTACACCATACCTTTTGTATGTGTATAATTATGTAGAGGAATAATGTTCTTAAGTCCAGAGATTCTGAGGTGTTGTTTAATTTGAATAAGTCATTAAGTGTGTGCTTTCTCCGAATGTCTGACTGACACAGATCTATATTTGTGGGTAAACCTGCACATATTTTATATTTCAACAAATCTTTTAAAGGTAAACAGTATTTTAAAATAATGTTTTTCTTTTGGAATCTAATAAATATTTTTTAATAATCCCCAGGCAAATAAATATGTGAAGACAATTTGCAACTAAAAATACCCATCACCAAACAACTTGTGAATTGTATTTAAGTGAAAAATGAAAATTTAATAGTAACATCAGCTCTGTGTAGCTTGAATGAGTACATAAATTAAATGTACTAATAATTAATAAGTTCCTTTGTCATGAGATGATTTGTGCAACCTCATTTTCCACTAACTTTTTTTAAATTCCACTTCTTCATATATCGTGTCATTGCTAAAATAATTCAAGACAAAAAAAAGAAGGATTCTCTGACTGCTGTAGTCCTGAGGTGTCTCCTTTTAATTTCATTTTTAAAGAGGCAGTTCAGTCAGCACTGTGGTCCTACCCTTTCTTTCTCCACTCTGGAACAGAACAAAGTGCAATGTAGAGCATTTTCCCTCATTGTACAGAATTCACAGAATATTCTGAGTCGAAAGGATTTTAAGTTAGGTATTGCACTTGCCTCCATTAAGAAATTGGATCACAAACTTGCTCTATTTCTGTGTGGTTTTTTAATTAACAGTGACTGGCTATAGGGATTTCTTTGCTCATGAAAGTAATCTTTGAGGAGAATTAGTGTACTTTCAGTTCTGAGGGAATCTTCACATTGCTGTTGCTGAGAGAGGTCATTACTTGGGCATGTTGCCAAATGGACTTTCCTTAGGTTGTATCTGTATCTATATATACCTTCTTAATAATTTGTTTGAAAACTGTGATCCTAAGACAGCAAAGAATTACTGCAATATTGGATGTCAGTCATACTGTATTTTGAGTAGAAGTAGTTCCATTAATATTATTTATGCCTATAACATGATATTCTTGGTAGCTTTTAGTCTAACAGGGAATTGTCAGAGAATTGTCCCTCTTGTTAGGGAATAGTAAATATTTATACAGATACTTAACATGGATTTTCCAGCAGGTTCTGTTAAATGTTGTTGATCAGACAGTGTGTCTTGGTCTCTGAAGATGTAACTGCTGTTGTGGGTAAATGGCAGCCCTTCCCATACACACAGTGCAAGTCTTTGTGCCATACCTGTCCGAGATACAGCAGTTCAAGTTTTGGTTCCTCTTCTGGCATTTCTCACAGTAACAACTCTGTGTAGGTTAAAGGTTAATCTTTATGTCAGATGAGGAGGTTGTGACAAGTATGTGAAAGACCTTGCTAATATTCAGCTATGAAAATTTGTGAATGTCATACATATTGTGTTATTTTCATTGTGGCACTGTTATCTTGGGGCTAAAGCCTCCAAATGAGTAATGATTATATATTTTAGCATGTCTATTCCTTTGCGCTGCTAAAGGTTTTTAAAATATTTAACGATATTTCACTTTGGTTTTTGCATGGCTTTAATAGTAATTTACTTTATTTCTTTTTCTTATGCACATCCAAAAACTCATCACAATTTAGTGCTCCAACTGAGTAAAAAGGTAAACTTTGATTTGGCTCTGGCAGAGAGGATGTCAGGTCAATACTTTCACATATTTCTGTATTTAATGAAAATGAAAAATTAACTTTTTATTTATTTAGATATTGCAGGTTAAGGTCAGATGTTATAAAGTGTCAACTATGGGTAACAGTTTCGTTAATATATTATGTAGGACTCCACAGTTAGCACAGATTTAAGGACTGCAGTGTATAGGTTAAACCAACACTTTATTGAAGCAGCTTCTTATGGCACTGTTTTGGACATCAGTCACACAATGATAAACCAAAGCAACTGAAATGGATTGTGGTTAATATTACTGTCAGCCTGATGAATGCTCCTGAAAAATGCCAGGAGTGCACTGCCAGTCTGTTACCCTGCTTTGACTCCAGTGTTTATTTCTTAAGAGCTGACTGTGGTTTCGAACGAGTATTGCATATTATATTTATACAACAGACACAGTTTCCCACCAGAACATGTGCCTTTCTTTGTGTTACTTTATGTTATTCAAAACCACATTTTTTTCTTTTTCCTTATTGGGTAGTAGCAATAAATTTTGTTATGTTTCTGATTTTGAATAGGGAGAAAAATAGAAGTAAAAAGACATGGAAAATGCTGAGATATGAAAGCATGATTTTATACTCTCAAAAGTTTGTTACCAGATCTTGCTGTATACAGGTAGTTGTTAATAATTCTTCTTTCATAAGGCACAAAATTTCTGTAAGATCATGAACTGACACTACTAGAAGAAGAAATTCATGCCACTCTTAAATCTTCTTCTGTCTGCACCATAGCTACATGTGTACATAATAATATTTTTATTCTCATTTTTGTCATTTCCATGCAATATTTGCTAAATCATCATCAATTTTATAGTGGCTGTTATGTATGTAATGACTTCTTTTCCAGTCAAGTGTACAAAGGCAACACATAGCTCTCACCTTCAGTGAAGTGAGGTGTTTAATTGGTATGTGGGAGCCACTGGTATAAAATACACTTTGACAGAAGAGAGGTAATAGATTTTTTACTATGACAAAGTAGCCTGATTTCTGTTAGGCTTCACTGTTGACTGTTCTCCCCCATGCCAGCCTGAATTCTGTTGCAGGAGTACAAATTCACTGCACATGTAACTTGTGCTGCCTGTTTTCCTTTTAAGAGAAAACCAGAGTGGGATGGCATGAAATTTGCTTAGTTAGCCCTTCTCACCTCTTGGCAAAGAGTTAGAAAATAACAAATGTTTTGATGTGCACCTATTGTAGTTTCATAAATATTTAAAAGAAATCCTTTTGTGTGAAGTGGCGTTAAAACCTGTACAGGCATTCTATGAACTGGCGCTTTTTATGTAGGAAACAAAAATTGCATTTTATTCAGCTCATGCTCCAACACAAAATTAATTCGGGTTGCTACCAGTTAAATCTGATAAGCTCCCCAGGATTCAGTGTCCTTCTAAGTAAAAAGAATGTTCTTAAAATTGGACACTAAAAGAGGATGAGAGGAACAGTGTGAGAACTAACAACAGTGGGTACAGTGGTGATGGCTTCTTTTGATAGGCAATTAATCTGAAATTTAGGCAATAAAACCTTTGAGGCTTGACACTGCTGGGCTCAGCATCTGCCCTGGTTGCCTTGTCACTGGTATTTCGGGCAGGAAATTTGTCACCTGTACCTGTGACAAAAGATACCACAGACTTAAAAGGCATTCTAAAGCCAGACAGGATAACCTTGGAAAGAAGTACAAATATTTTTCCTTTCAGGGCAGTTCATGTGAATCCTTGCTTTAAACAGGGTGGTACAGGAAGTAAAATATTTCAAATTTTGTATATAATCCATGGTACTTAAGACCCATCATACTTTCTAGAATTTTGGATCATCTCAGGAAAGAGTGTTAGAGGTGTATCTACAGTCAGCCTGTTGCAGTGATACCTGAAAAGGAGACACATTTTTCATTATTCATGTTTTAGTCTTTTCTGGATTTTGATATTTTTAACATAAAGTGTATTTATCAGATCCTCTCCATTAGCAGATAACAAGTTTTCAGGCTTTCTTTGGAAACACAAGTTGCTTCTTTGAGGAGAGGAACACTCCATCCTCTCTAAAATTGTGTGCAGAACAGGGAACAGTTGAGGGAAATTATTACAGAAACTGGTTTATTACCTTGCTGCAGGTGGACATTGGATCTCCATGTGGATTTATGCGAAGAGGTTGACAGGCATAAACATTTGGAATAATCACATTGGGAGAAATTTTTAGGAGAAGGGAAGCATTCCAACGGGAAGCAGCAATGCTCTGAGCAGGACCTTTCATGTGTTGGTTCCATTTAGGAAACCACAGAAGAGCAAAATCTAGCTGGGAGAATGAAGACCTTCTGAATACAAAGAGAGAGATCTGGAAGGGATGGTGGGAAGGGAATTGTAAAGACCCTCTTTGAAGAAAGCTGTGCAAGATGATGAATTTTCCCTGTTCACATCTCATGGCAGTGCTAGAATTTTAGGACTGTTCTGGGTTTTCTTTGTTAAGATTAGATAATCTGTTTTGTAATGGGAAACAGTACAAACCAAAGTGCTGAGCAGTCTGTAATATTCCCATGAAAACTTTTGACTTAATAATGTAGTTTTCCCCCATTTCTAAATCAGGAAAAGGGATTTTGTGAGCCTCTCAAATGCCAGCAACACTCAGATTCCATCCTGGATGAATGGTAGATTTGGTCAGTTATCCTTACTGACAGCTGAGTCGATGTGTTGTATCATTTCAGTCAGCACATTTGCCAAAGTTGGGAGGCAGAGCTGCGAACGGCGCTGCGGGTCTGTGTCTGCAGCACCATGGCCAGGGACCCACCGAGCTGTCCCTGCCAGCCTCCAGGGTGGATCAGCACCTCGGACAAGGACCGCCAGGCATGATTCAGGGCAGAAAAGCGAGACCCCAGCCACGAGGAACACTGATTTATTGAAATTAAGTAGTGATTGGATTGTCAAGCCCGACTTAGACGGGGTCCTTCGAGGCACTCAGCTGTTCAGATTTTAGTATCAACTTCTTGTTTCACTTTCAGAGAGATTAGTGAGCTGATATGCTGGTTTAACCTTCGTGCAGAATCTCACCTTTTTCATAATAAGCATGTGACTGCCATGCATTCTGTAATGAACATAAGAATTCCACAGCGGCAGAAAGCATTTACAGAGACCTGCTGAGGCTGAAACTTGGTCCAAATGTGTCTCTGAGAGGATTTATCAAAAATACTTTCTGAAATCCTACTTAGTGTAGGTAGAATTTTTCAAAATATTCTAGTAATTTATGTTGCTCTCTGACAGTGTTATAACCATCCTTTTATAGCATCACCGTTTTTTCCTCTTGTCTTTAGTTGGTTATTCTGTGCGTCTCACCACCTTTATTGGACAACATGCAAGTGGATGATAGAGTGCATCTCGTTGCCATTCATACTTTCTCTTCCCTGTGCTCTGCTTTTCCCACCAGAGGAGTATTTTGTGAAGTCACAAGAAGCATATTCTTTGCACTTGGGATGCATGTATCAGTCTCTAGGATCACTTAATTATCTTCAAGCAATCTCTCTTTTTTAATTTTTGTAGGTATTAAGGGAAAAGCTAAGCTTACAAGTTCAAAAAGAATCATTTTGGTATAAGCCTAATAATTGTGTTCTTCCTCTGCCTCAAGGAGGAGTTTTGTTGTGAATGCAGAAATACTCAAAGGCAAGAAGAACTGTAGCTTGAAATTAACCATGGATATTCCAACTTATATTCTAAGTTTATGTCTGATGTTATTGTCCATCCTGCTCTTGTTTCAATTTTAGGTGTCCAGAACATATGTCATCCTCTAGTTGGAAGTGAACTGAGGGAGGTTCACGACCTTTTAAATGATCACAAGAAACCATGGGGCACATGTCTGGTCATAAAATCTACTAGCAATCAAAATGAAGTAATTTCACACACATGTCTTGGGCCATAGACTTTTTAAATGTGTGCTTTCTGTCTTGCTAATATAAAGTGAATGCTATTCTCTTGATACAGACTCTCTTCCTTTTTATATTCATGTATTTGAGCTCCAGCAGATTGTGAAGTGCTACAGCACACATCTCTGTAACTCAGATTTCTGGATGAACATGATGGTGACTAAGTTGAAAGTTACATTACACTCATTTGAAAAATGAATATGGGATTTATCTCACCTAGTTGAGCTGTGTAAAACTGAGTTGTTCATAATCCCAGGAGCAGAAAGCCTCTTGAGGTCAAACAACAATCCAGGTTTAAAATTGGTTGTCAGAAAATGAGATCATGGTAAAATAATGATAATCTTCGTTTAAGGAGAAGTTTAAGGTGGTTCTCAGGCTGTGGACTTGCTTCGATCGACACATCAGATGATCTTTCTAAAACTCAAATATCAACAGACAAAAATGTGGATCAACTGAAGGAAATCAATAGAAAAAACATTACTAGGAAAAGATGATATAATCCTAAAAGCTTGAGGTGAATAGTTTAACAAGATTAATTAAAAGAATGTATGTATCATGCCCAGCCAATCACTTGAAACTGCCTCAGAATCAGAAACACAAGGTTAGTTTCCAAAGTGTGGTGGTCACTAACATTGTAGAAGTTCCATTCTGTACTTCGTACTGTTCAGCATGTATAGTAATCTGAAAAAGAGGTTGAAAAGGGAGCTGATAAAACTTTCTGACAATACTAATCTGGTGATGGTATTGAAGGTGATGGCTGACTAATGAGGAGACCTTATGAAACAGGGAATAAGATGATGGATGAATTCACCTTTTAGGAGCAAAGCAATGTGTGTGTGGAACAAGATACTTTGGTGGGCTCTTAGCTGACTGTTTATATTCAGTTTTGATATAATCTGATTGTAATAGTTTTATGAAACAGTATAGATTACAGTAAAAACATCCTTTTAGCTTCCCAAGTGCATCTTCCTAGCCTGCTGCTGCTCTTTTTGTTGGGCTTGGTGTTTACACATGATACAGAATAATGTATATTTTGTGTGCCCTGACAGAAATCTGCAGAAAAGGCAAGTTTGTGTCAGCATTTAGCTTGAGGTCCTGTGCTGTTAGTACAAACAAAAAGGATCATGCTTTTAGTTCTGATTGTCTTACACAGATCTGGTGTTAGGTATGATGGTGCTGTTCTCTGTGTCTTGTATGATGTGCTGGCAGAGGAGCACAGCCTGTGAGAAGGAGGCAGAAGAGAGAACGTTTTCGTCTCTTGCTATGAGTCAAGTGCATGTGGCTTCTCACTAAATCCTGTTTCTCAAAATCCACAAAAGGATTATTTTGTTTGTTTTTTTAAGTAAGTGAATAACGATGCAGGGCTTGCTTTCCCTTGACAGACTGTCATGAACAGTATATGCCAATGGTTGCTTTTGGCTGGAATTATTATTTTCCACTACTTGGAGGCCATACCCAACTCACTGCCTGCAAGCAGCTTGATTTTGCCTCCTGACTCCCAGGGACTTCCTTTCTCCCTGACCTTTTGCAAGTGTGCAACACATAACAACTCTCTTCAGTTTGTCTTCCCAGTAGTATTAAGGTGTAGCAATACCTCAGATACACAATGTGTGACACATTCAGTTGTGCTAAACAATTGATTCAACCTTAGTGTGCTTAATTACTGTGCGCTTAATTAGTTTGCAAGTTTGCAGTTCAGCAGTGCATTGTTTTGCAATCTGCCACAGATGGTTGTAATAGCATTTGATGCCATTGTTAGTGACATGAAGGCATGGAGATTTTTCTTTGAAATTCAAATGCATCCAAGATTTTAGGTGGCCTGAGGTATGTCCTGTCACTAACATACTGACCTAAACACATGGCTAATATTGCTTAATAGTTTTTCCTAATTTTTTTGCTTAACGTTAGTTTATGATCCATTGTTTTAACGGTGGGCTTTGGGAATCTTCTGTGTTTTGCACCATTAAGTGTTATTTATATTGACATGTCCAGACATTCTAGTTATTAGATGATCTTCAGATCAGTTTTTCCTGACTGTTTTTGCTGTCTCAAAGAAATATGCATGCTCTTAAAAAGATCTGAAATGCAAACTGTATGCACAAATACTTTAAATCAAATCTTCATTTACGTGACTGTTTTCTGCTTTAATTCCTGTCCTTTATTGAATACTCAGTTTCCTGAGAGTAGAAATTGGAGTTTTAATTATTTTTTTAAAAACAGTGTAATGTGGTGAACATCATAGGAGTTTAATTCCTTTGTGAACTGGGGAAATAGTTCAGACAGTCATGTTTAGTGGCCACTGATAGACTGGTGATCTAGTTGTCTTCTGTTTTTTTCTTAACCTATTTATATTTGTTCTGCATTGCTCCCTGAAGCAATGAATCTGTTGTTTCAGAAGGAATCTAATTATATGAGAAGTTATAATTGTCTTTGCTTTGTAATTAGGGTAATTATGGGTTTTGTTTGTTTGTTCTCTGTGGACCATATGAAGACTTGCTTGCTTGCCACTCTTACTTATAATTGAAAATTGTTTTAGTTTTAGGTGGATGTAAAAAGGACAGGAAGTGTTCTTCAGAACTTGTTTTACATTATTGTCCCAGTTCTTATCCTTGTCCCTCCACATTTTCAAGTGCCACAGTTATTTGAAATACCTGTATTCAGAATAATGGATTAGAATTATAGCCACAAACATAATGTCAAGGCAAACTGCAGAGAAATCTAAGGATTGAAGAAATGTCTTAAAATGGAAGACCTGAAGACCTCAATTTCTTAAGTTTATTAAAAGTCTAATTATAGTCTGTAAATGTCTTTATATTCAGAAAATATTGGGTAAGTAAAGACCAGTTTATGTCAGAGAGAAGCATAATAAGATCTCTTTGACAACACACCAGTATATTCATAACCAAACTGAAATATAAAATTTTTAGCATGAGGATCAGAACTATCAGTAGAAAAAGCTTCCAGGAGAAGTAGCAGATTGTCCACGTCCTCAAGGGTCAGGTTGGCCAAACAGAGCTCATGCTGTAATCAAACATAAAGAGTTGGGCTGAACATCCTGTGATGGAAAGGGATTTCACAGCTTGTCATACCAACACAGGGCGAGATGAGGTGACCTAATGCTCCCCCTGGTCCTTAAGCTCAGTGAATATATGAAAAATATCAGTAATGAAAACCAGATAGTCATCTTGAAAAGAAGACACACGGAAAGCAAACATCACACTTGGCAAGGATGCTGCCAAACATAATTCAGTGATACAGACAGTTGTATTCCCAGGAGTACAAGTACCTGGTTGGAGTGGATGAGAAAGCAGTGTAAGAAATCACAAGGAGAAGCACTTCTTTTTCCCCCCCTCTTTTTCTTTTTTTTTTTTTACTTTCTTTCCTTCTATTTTTTTTCATTTTGAAATACAGGTTTCAAATAATAACATTTTAATTAATTTTTAGATCTTTCTGCTTGCATTGGTCAGCAGAGACCTGATTTCTGGAACTCTAATTTTCAGATCTCACAGGTATTTGTACAGATCTGATTTCCAGTAGTTAATTGTTAATATTAACTAACAGAGAGACAACAGTTAACAGTGAAGATGAAATGATGGTACCTTGACTACTTACTGTTTGCAGTACTTAAATGCAATTTAGCTGCCATAGTACTCCAGCCTTTCATGGATTTTGAATATTAATGAGTTTAAAACTCTTCTCAGTATTATACTGGGTAGGAAACAGTAAAAGTGGCAGTATTTGTTTCAATAACAGAAGCATGTGAAAGCCAATAACAAAAGGCAGCACAGATAAGAAGTGTCTGTTACTGGGAGTAACACTATTTAAAATATGAAAACACATTAGATAGGAATAAAAAGCAGCTCTCTTTCCTTCTTAGTGTAGAACAAGGCTTCAATCTGTTTACTTTAGGTCATCAGCAATTTTCCAAAATAGGTGTATTCTTGATCATGAGTGGCAGAATCCAGGAGAGTTTCTGCCCTGTGTAGAGGAGCAGTGGGCATTCTGTTTTCTTCTGGTGAGTGCAACAGGGCCTTTTCTGAAAATAAAGGCAAGATGGGCCACTGTTCCAATTTCTGGCACAGAGTAAGGCTAGGAACTAACAAATATAACTGTACTTCACAGTGTCTGGACATATTTGACACAGTAGATGATAAGAGGCAGTGTGTTTTCTCAGTTATTTTTCAGCAAACCATTTTTCTTTGTTACATCTCAAAAAAGCAAGCAAGCTGGGCCCAAAGACTGCACTTTACTGTATTCAGTTCATGGTAAAAATGTGAGATGATTTATTTTGAGGTATTCCTATGTTTGAGAGTACTTGAAAAATTAATATCAAATACTGTTTAAGAGTAGCTGGTAACTTTCATATTTGTAGCACATGTTGTTACAACAACCATTTTGGGTCAAAAAACAGATGATCCCGCCTTTGAAAAAGTGAAAACAAAAACTGTCTTTGTCAATTCTTCCTCCAGTCTGGACCCTCCTTTTGAATGAACACTGACTTGAAAACTGTATGCATCATTCATTTTTTCAATGCTATTTCAAAACAGCCACAAATCATTTATTTCTTCATCTTTACTCCTTTAATCTCATCCATTGTTGTTGCTCATTGGAATTTTTCTCTCTCTCCATTTTTCCCCCTCCCTCTAAATAAACATTTTTTATTGGTGCACTAATATCTTATTTTCCTCTGGGAAAAGAGATGCTGCAGATAAAATATGCTCTGGAATTTCAGGCTGTGAAAGCTTTTCAGCTCGTTCTTCCTTAGAGGTCTGTAGCCAGAGGGGAGCTGTGTTGGGTAATGTAAATTTGTGGTCTCACAGCTACATCTAGCAGAGCTTAGCTTGGAGTTACTCCTTTTCCCTTGGCATTTACCCACAGGGGAGGGAATCCAGTATGTAATCATGATTCCCTGTTAATTTTGATATATGAAATAATACCAAATTTTCAATTAATTGGGTTTTTTACTTAAATTAAAAGTTGGTGAGTGTTTGAACATTCCCTGTATGTGCTGTGTTCTGTAGTTAACTGTTCACAGTGCTGTGGAACACACTCGAATCACCTCATCCTTACAAGCACTTGTCAGAAAAATATGGGCCTGCCTGGTAGAATGTATTAGCCCAATACATTGTCTCCATTTTATTATGAAGCTGCTGGAGAAGCTGTGATATACAGCACTGTCATTACAGATCTATTGTTAGAAGGGTTCCACAGTCTTCTGTGCACTGCCATTAATTTATAGCAGTAAACAATATGTAGCCCTCCAACTGCAGCAAAGCAGAATCTTTTAATGAGGTGGATGTTATTACCACAATAAATCAGTGCATTCGTGTAATGTATAATTCAATGTGTGTATTCCCACTGTAACTTCTCTGAGTAAGCTGATAGTGTATCATTGTCAGTGCACAGCTCCACAGTTCTTTTTTTTTTTTCTTTTCTCCCTAAGCTTTTTTCATTTGGGGACTTTTTTATTTGCTTGCAAATAAATGTGACATGTCTTGATAGTTGTCCTGTTGCAGGCTTCAGAAACCAACTGTAACAATAACAGCTAAAATCAATACTGTGGATTCTGGCTATATAGATCTCTGCATGATACCCTGTTTTTTTTCCCCTTTTTCTTTCTTTCTTTTTTTTAAAAAAAGAGAATGAAATCAATTCTAATTGGGTTTAGCTTTATATTCAAGGAATGTAATTCTATAACTATTGATTTGGGCTAAACTCATTTGGGGAGTAATAACAATAGAGGCAGATAAAAAGAATACATAAAATGTTACAGAACCATACAGCACAACACAGTTTCTATTTTAATTTATATAATTTGTCTACCAGTGACCTTCTTTCTTCTTTTTTCCCTCAAGCATAGCTGAGCCTTTAGGGAAAATCAGTGCAGATGGAGATTCCAAAATGATTCTTGCAACAAAGAGACTTCTTGGAGTCAGTTTCATACTTCCCTGGAATAAATTTGCTAAATCAGATAAAAACCCTTTCATAGAGGAACAACTTCTTTTAAAGGGTTATATTTCAAATTAGTGAACTGCAAAAATAGTAATTAACCTAAGATGTTTGCTTTATCCTCCTGCAATGTGAAAGCTGCTTTAAGTGAAAAACAAAAGATCAGATCTTAGGTCATTCAAAGATCTAATCTGTCCTAGAAGAGAAAATACTTTGAAGCTTTTATACCTAATTTCATGTGAATCAGTTATTTGAATAATAATAATCTGAATAGCAGACATAGTTTTTCACTTCAACTAAGCTTGAATTAAAGACTAGATTACTGATACTTTTGTTCAAAGACTTCTCTTTTAAAGTTTTTCCTTACCTTGTAGTGTATTTTTAAGTATATTTATTCTTGAAGTAAAGAAGGAAATATTTTCTTCATGTTTCTTCTTCAGTTATACTTGAACGCATCCATGGTCTATACAGATGAACATAATTTACATTAATAACATACAGGCAGTGTGCTCAATATGTGTACAAAATTGTATATGTATTTTGCATGTATATCCAAAGATACTTTAGATCTCTTACAGCATTTTACATGTGGAATTGCTAAATTCACATTTGGGTTTCTCAGTGATTTGTGTGATATATACTCAAATAATTTATGTAAAAGTCTGTTGAAGAAGCACATAGCTATAGATAACAAAATAGTACATTTCTTACTTCTAAATAAATCCCTGGGTGTTTATCTTCTAGGTAAGCACTAAACAAAGCATGGACAGCGTTGGTGACGGTGGGATAAGCAATTTTAGTCATACAGATGTTGTTTCTTTTGTATCAATGTTTTAATACAGAAACTATGGTCTTTGTTTTATTTTGAAGTTTAAAATTTCATGGAGTAAGTAAATTTGCCTTGGGATGGTAATAGAAAACATAAAAACAAGAATAATAATATCAAAATTCCAAGTCTTCTATTAATACTCTTCCAGCCTATCAGTCACTACTTTTTTCTCCAAAATATCCAAAGATGTTTCTCATTGTTGCTTACTATTTGCATGCCAATGATTCTGGTTACCAAAAAGAGTAAAAGGAGCCTGATTTGGTAATAGTGATATTAGTTATATTTATTTAATGCGTTATTTTATGAATCTTGCAGCCTATTGGAGCTCTGAACCCGAAGAGAGCGGCGTTCTTTGCCGAGAGATACGAATCGTGGGAAGATGACCAGGTTCCAAAATTCCACTATGGAACACATTATTCAACAGCCAGTTTTGCACTCACATGGTTATTAAGGATTGTAAGTACATCTTTTAAAAATGCTTTCCTTTGAATGATGATGAAAGCAACAAGTATCTAGAAATAGTAAACTAAATTCTGGTGTAGGAAAGTACTGAAGTTCTCTGGTAATTGTAATCAGTAGCATTGGAGAAATGTATTCCAGATTTCAAGCAGAAAGTTTTAATTTTTGTGGTATTGCCTTTTGAAATCAGTAAAGCTTTTTCTTCTTAAGAATTGCTTTTCATATACATTGTTATACTTCTTTAGGCATGGTTAACTCTTGCAGATTTTCTGTCTGGACTGAGGACCAAACATTTGTGGTCCTTAATTAATTTATTTAATTTTCACCTCCTAATGAATATCAGTGAGCTGCTTTTTGATGAGCATGAAATTCTATGGTGTAAATAGTTAATTTTTTTCAAATCTGCTGCAATTTGTATGGGAGTAACTTTTGAGATGCTCCATATTGATAATGTATTGGTTAAACAGTGCATTTTTCTATAAAATTGAAAGGCGATTTATCTCCTAGGAAGTAATTTCTTTGGCAAAGCATTAGCAGCACATCATTAATTAAAGCTTGTTAGAATGTACAAGCATACATAAATCCTTGAAGTAATTTATAGTGCTTGGCTAATTTCGAGCAATTATCCACTAATATGTGCTTAAGTGTTCTTTAACTAAGAGGAGGCTTTTAAATCTTCGAAACATTTTTCTAAATCATAAATTATATATTGAACAATAACAGTCCTGAAGCTGTGGGTATTGAATGCTATGCTTTGCATTAACAGATCACCTTGAACAAAATAAATTGCATGTGTTATTTTCGTTACAGGCGACTTTAAAAAATATCTCAGGTGTCTGAGGCTTTTCATGTTGTTGAGAGCAATTTGTGTTACAGCTGACTGTGGCTTCTGCTCCAGCCTGTCAGTATTTTCTTTTGATTTTACTTGCTTTTCTTTATCTGAGTATATATGCATGGAGTAGAAAAAAAAAGCATTTATTGAACAAATAAGCCTCAGTTGGTATTTCTCATTCTTGGATAGTAGAATTAACCCTTTGCTATTCATCTGTATCTGCCAGAAAAATTACATCAACAACCAGGCCTCAAAAGAATAATAAATTCTTGGGGTTTTTTACCCTGAAATTTCTAAAGAAATACATTGTTGGTTTTAATTAATCTTTTTGTGCACATCTAGGAACCCTTCACCACCCTTTTCCTGAATCTGCAAGGTGGGAAGTTTGATCATGCAGACAGAACTTTCTCATCCATTTCGAGGGCGTGGCGCAACAGTCAGCGTGACACTTCTGATATCAAGGTAGGACACTGCCTGAATGATGGCAACATGTTTCATGCTGCTTCTCCCTCTATTGTAGCTGTGGATGTAGGACCACAGCTTGTGAAACAGGGAAGGAAGAAGATGGGCAGCTATCCTACCACTGGGGAAAAGATTGAAGGGAGATGACATGTGGGTTTGCTTCTGTTGGAATATTTAAGTGTATTCTTGTGTAAAACTATGGCAAAACCTTTTAGCCCTGAGACTGAAATAAGGCAAAATGGGTCTTTGTTCTACAGATCATAGAATCATAGAATCGATTGGGTTGGAAAAGACCTCCAAGATCATCAAGTCCAACCCTTGGTCCAACTCCAGTCCCTTTACCAGATCATGGCACTCAGTGCCACG
>VWZD01013483.1:2046435-2078746 GCA_013396695.1 Sakesphorus luctuosus | reverse complement strand
CTTGTTGCTCTTCTCTGCATGTGCTTCACTGTCTTTTTGTTCCTCAGCACAGGTTTCAAGCCTTTGTAAAGTCAGTAGAACTGTGATAGACTTTTAACCACTGAGTTGCCTTAAATACCCCATTCATGTTTCTCCCTGATTAAGATAAGAATGTTTCAGTTCATGTTATTTTATGTAGGATGTCATGCAACTAGCAAAAGACCTAAGTAACACAAAATCACTTGGTAACTATATTCACATTGAGGAGACAACTTAGGGAGGGGTTGATCTGCAAATCAATGGAATGCAGAATTTTTCAGCTGATAGTGTTGAAAAAGTGATGTCTTTCTTGCATCTGTGAGTGCTCACCAAAGGAATCAAAGGCAATCAGTGACTAGTGGAATGAAGACCAGTTACAAAAAGATGTAATGTCTATACAAAATTGGGAAAGAACAGTTTAGAAAAGAAAAAATACATCAGTTTTTTTCAAATTAACTGGATGTTACAGGCTTTATTTCCTTGTAAACTACAAGAGTGGCAGACGGAATTTCAGGGTGCATTTTTGGGGTTTTCTTGTGAAATGAAGGAGGGGAAAAGGTATCAGTGGTGCACAAATCCAGTATTTAGATTTTTAAAAGGAAGAAAAATTATGAGGTGTTCTTAACTACAATCCACAGAAAAATACTTAGGCAAATAATCAGACTGTGTTTAAGTGCCAGGGAGACAGCTGGGAGACAAGCAAATGAAACACATGTTTATCAAGGAGAGATTATGTCAAAGCAATCACAGTTTCTGATGAGAAAAGGTAACAGACCTTATAACCAGAGAAGAAGCAGATGATGATCTTGGTTTTTTACATTGTCTTATGAGTGAGCTGGGATTACTCTGTCTAAAAGAATGCACTGTATTTGGAGAATAGTTACCAGCAGTTCATTATTAAATTTGAAAGATGTACTGAGTGGAATTCTTCTTGGTAGTAACAGGTTAAGCCTCAATTCCCATTGATATTAAATTGGAAGGTACTGGAAGTGTTGTAGAATTGGGAGCACTTCTTGCAGAAAGGAAGGATTATTTGAGAAAAGTGAAAATGTCAGGTGAAGTTTATCAGGGAAAAGCGAGAATTGTAATCTTCATGCAGGTTCTCATACAGTTGAAACACAACGAGCAATCTACTGTGCAAGAAAAAAAAAATCAGGATTCTAGTGCATCACCAGTGCTTGTGAATTAATGATATTGTGGTAGGTAGGTGATGTTTCATGCAAGATACATCAACAGGACATAATGTGACTTTCAAAATGTATGACATAAATCTTGAGCTTTGCCCAGCTTTGAGACGGTCTTAGCTGGCATATTACATCCATAGTTTTGGGCTAGTTGGAGAGAATCCACACTGGAAAAATGATAACAATGCAAGGTCTTGAAAATAAAGTGCAATTAAAGACTGAGTTTTTCTTCTAAGGCAGAGAAGATTGAGGTGGAACTTGAGTCCTTCTATTACGTGTGGACTGCTGTAATTAAAAAAGGAAAAATCTCTGCTGCCCATGCTGGATAGAACAGCAATTAATGGGCTTAAGTATCACAGAGGTTTTTATTAGATATAACCTTTCTAACAGAAAAATAAAACCAATTAATTCTTCTCTGGAAATTGGTGTGGGGAGGGTTTTCCAGAAATGGTTAGGGATCTTTTGGAAGTAACAGATGTGCAAGCTGGTACTGCCTTTAGAGGCATCCCTACTGTTATGGATGATACTGTGAAGTTGCTTTCAGCTTTCTGAGACTATGAACTGCTGTGAATTACATTATATTGCTGTGAAGCATCTGAGTGAGTATTGACTAGAGGAGTCTGTTTGTGAGACTGGATGAGCAACCAGGAAGGGGGATGAGATAAGGTTTCCTTAGGAAATGTTTAAAGACTCTGAAAGGAAAATGTTTGAAAATGCATAGAACCATCTTCATTGGAATACCTAGATACCCAATATTGCAGTACAGTTGTGAAAACCAAGTTTCCTGGTACTTGGTACTCTGCCTTTCAAGTGTTCATGAAATACATGGCTAAAGTGTCCCATATGCCTCTAGAAATTTTTTACATGCAGAATTGCGACATTTTAGATGACTTAGTGGTTGACTGTGTTCAGTTACACACACATCAAAGAACAGGAATAAAGTGGAGCATGTAATTGTGCTCTTGTACTTGATGGTGAGTAAGGAACACAAAGGAAAAAGAAGGGTTTATGCCTCTTCCAGCTGAAAAAATTGTGACTTTTAGAACCACTGGGCTGATTACAAGGAATTATTTCTCCTTGCTTCTTGTGTGAAGAGAATGAAAGCAGTTATTGATGTTTGCTGTCCCAAGATTGTTGTTAACCTTAGTTGGATGGTTTGTGTATGACAAGGAGGACTAACATGAGCTGCGTTTGGAGGCAACTCTTGTTGGCTGGTACCACTAAAGCAGCGAAAGCTAAAGCATATGTGTGGTCACAGCCAATCTGGGTCAATATCCTGTGAAAGCCTTGGATTGATGATCAAAGCAGGAAACTGAAGCTGCACTGTGGTATAACCTTTGGTTGAACTGCTCAAATTTTGATTTCAAGAGGTGATATGTTGCATAAAATTCAATTTCCTAGTTTTCCCCCATCCATTTATTTGAGCAATGAAAATTAAAAATCCTTTGGAAGTTTGCTAGTGTCTCACTACTGCTTTGGCCCTGTTATTCACTAATTAGCTAAGGACTGTTACCTTTAAATGATTAACCATGTGTTTTTAAGTTAAATCTTCTGCACTGAAGAATACTGAATGCATTTTTCAATTCGTGAGAGTATCACTTAGTACTTTTAAAATAGTACACAGGTGTGATCATTAACTCAGTTACTTCTTAATTTACATGATTAGTGCAAACAGTCCTGGTTAGTTTAATTAATACCATAGAAAAGCAAACATAGATAGCCTGGCAGTGTATTTGCATGCACTTGTTCAGGAAGAGTTGTTCCTTCTGGTTTGCAGCTAACCTGTTGGCAATAAGTTTATTTACCATTGTATTTGCAACAGCATAAATGTTGCCCATATTGCACTTTGCATGTATTTTCTCTTTTTCAAGTGTAGTACTTTGCTGATTGTTTCTTGGGTTTGTTTCAGTACCATGTGTATAGATTTCAAGATTATCTGAAAATCTCTTGCTGTCCTCCAAGCAGCTGTGTTGCCTTCTAAGTGTCATCTGAAATTTTACTTCTACACCTTCTATGCCAGGCCAATAACGAGATTATTGACTGGTATTAGGAGCAGGGCAGACTCCATTACCGTGTCCTCCCAGTGTGACAGTGAACTATTGATAACTGCTCTTGGAATATGGATTTCCAGCTTGGATACTCCCACATTATTGTAACCTAATCTCAGTTCCATTTCTCAGTTTTGCCTGTAGGAGTGTCATGGGAGACTGCGTCTCAGAGAACTGTCTCCAAAGTGAAGCAACACCTTAACACTTTTTCTCTCACCATCCACTACTGCAATGTTCTTTTTGAAAAGTAAATTAGATTGGCTTAATGTGATTGATTTTTTTACTATTTTTAACCAAGTTCCAGTCACTTATATAGAGTTCTATGCCATTCTTCATTTTTCCTCTACTACTGTGTGTTTGATTCTTTTTCATGTGCTTACGACTTGGGGTTGGTTTTGGTTAATTTGATTAGTTTTGTTTAAAAGGAGATACACTAAGACCATAATCTTACAGAAGACATTAGTAAGCTCCAATTACACTGTACCAGATTATTCCATCATAAAATGGATACTAATATATGAAAGTCAATCGTGTGGTATGACACACATCATGACAGCTGTTGTAAGGCTGGTGTGATTGAATATCTGAATATCTGAATTCATATCTCATGCAGACGTGTTTAGCAAGGTATGATCAACATGGTATAAACCAGCTTAATTTTAGGTACAGCAATGCTGTTTTGGCAAGTTAACTGTATTGAAAAACTCATTAGCATCACATCTTCTTAGACAAGTTTTCTTTAATTCAAGATTCATGTTTAAAGTCTCTTTGAATTTTTACAGTATTAACAATGTCTGCTATTACGTGTGTATTGTCTTGAGGTCCTTAAGAGAGTGCTAGTGTTACAAACTGGGTATCTGCTGTATATAAACACTAGTGAGACAGGGGGGTATTGGATTTTGCCAAGATTGGTCAGGAGTGTCCTTGGAGCAGACAGCCTGGGAAGCAGGAGGGTGCTAAAGAGACACATAATTGTTTCATTTATGAGCAGGATACTGAGATTGGAAACTAAATTATAGCCTAAAGGATTATCATAGATTATCAAACCATGGCTTGTGTTAAACAGAGACTCTGAAAGTAGCCTCTGGCTTAGAAGTTTTCATCCTTTTCTAATTCTTTGGCCCTGAATCATCTCTAGACTAATGACTAAAGTTGATGGTGGACAAAACATGTTTGATCCAATCACATTCTGGAGACTGAGAGACTGGACTTAGCCAGTGCTAACCCAAGGATTCTGCTGGGCATGGGATGTTCTCCAAATCCTTTTGAAGTTATCATAGTGCTAATAAGTGCTGTTCTTCAGGTTTTGTACATTGTTCTTAAAAGGGATAAAGAAAGCATTGGCTACAAGTACAGTATTTAACAAGATTTGTTGAGTTTTTGGTACTGTGACAGCTCATGCTCATTGAAAGAGGCTGCCTAATGTAACATAAGACACCCTGTAACCTTTTCTACATGTGCTTTGTGTTGTTTTATACTTCTCCATCTGATAGATGGTTGCTTCAAAAGTTCAAGGAATAAAGTTGCTGCCAAACTGGCAACATGACCTTTGTATAGGAGAAATTTTATGTCACAGCAGTCACAAGGTTAAAGACGTCCTAAAGTAATGGCCATCAAAATTCAGAAGCAGGTACCTAGAAATTCAGATTTTTAACAATAAACATTATGTCCGATGTAGTAAAACTTATATTTAGGATGCAGATCTTTGCTTTTTGGGAAAAATTTATTTTTCTGTAAAATTATGCTAGCATTCATCACAAGAAAATACTTCTCTGAGTTTAAAAAGGAAAAGGAAATATTCTAAATTAATGTGTGTGGTAATCTGTAGGAGGGGTTAAAAACAGGGACATCTGGGTGTATGGATCAGAAAGTTCCATCTAATACCTGTGGTCTACTTCTTTTATACCCAGCCATACTGTATTGAAAATTAAATACTTTTAATATCTGCTCCAAACTACTTGTGTAGCTGTTTAAATAATAAATTTTGAGTAAGTTACAGACAAATTTGCTGAAGTCCAAAGCACAATGACCAGAGGTATAGGGAAAAAAAAAAGCAGACTAGGTGTTAGGAATAGCTGGTGGTGGGAGCAGATGAACACAAGGGACTCCAAGGGTCCCCATCACTGAAAGTTTTAAAAGAACAAGGCAGAGAAACGTCTGTCAAGAATACCTGGCTATAATTGTCTGTGAGTGGGAAGGTGGACAAGGTGACCTTTCAAGGTTTCATCCAGATCTTTTTATGATTCAGCCATAAATCCTTGTCACCCCCAGTTAATTAAAAAAAAAAAGGAAGAAAGGAATGTAGTTATATATATATATACACAACTTTTTTCCTCTTTCTCTGTAAAATCAGCCTCAAACACATATTGCCTACTGTATATATGGTAAGTAATACCATTGCATACTTTTACATATATTCTCAGTAAAAAGGAAAATAATTTTGTGTGTGTGTATATACATATATTTGTGTATATAAACACACACTCACAGTATCTAAATTGTCTCAAAGATGCATTTTTAAGCAATAGAGTAGAGGCTCAGAGGTGACCTCAGCACTGTCTAGAACTACCTGAAGGGAAGTTGTAGCCAGGTGGGGGTTGGTCTCTTCTCCCAGGCACTCAGCAATAGGACAAGGGGGCACGGGCTCAAGCTCTGCCAGGGGAAATTGAAGTTGGAGATCAGAAAAAAATTCTTCACAGAGAGAGTCATCAGACATTGGAATGGGCTGCCCAGAGAGGTGGTGGATTCCCCATCCCTGGAGGTTTTTAAACGCAGACTGGCCGTGGCACTGAGTGCCATGATCTGGTAAATGGACTGGAGTTGGACCAAGGGTTGGACTTGATGATCTTGGAGGTCTTTTCCAACCCAATCGATTCTATGATTCTATTCTATTCTATGATTCTATTCTATGACTTCATAAAGTCTACTTATTGATCAATTATGAATCAACTGTTAATTGCGATTATCAGAAATTTCATTATTCTACTGAACAAATATCTGGACTTTGCTTAATTGTAAATTACAGAGGATTTTAATATTTTTCTTAAATTAGGAAATATTTGAAATATAATTGCTTAGAAGTTTAACAGTAATGAAGCGTTGACAAAATTAATTTCATTAATTAAATTTAGAATTTTAATGGAAGCCTGCTGAAGTATTTTTCTTAAAAGTTGGCAGAATTTCAGGCAATGTCTTGAGACAATTTCTTAGTTGACAATTTCATAGTGAGAAATAACACACACATGGAAGGAAACTCGTGGGTACCTAAAAATTATACTTTCCCGCAGTCATGAAAATTATTTCATTGAAGTGTGATGAAAAAATGAAATTTGAGTTAATTTAATAGATTAGTATATATCTTTGAATGCCATTGAAGTCCTCTAACAGAAAAGTGTGGCAATATGAATAAAAGCTCAGATTTCTAATATGCATTTTTGTTACTCTGTTTGACAGTTTATATATAGGCCTAATATTGTTTAATGTGATTGTCAAATAATTTAGTTTGAAAATTTGGGATTTTATAAATGTTTTAATATGATTAGGGATGTGTCATTGTCTCTGGACACCTTTGCAGATCATATGACTCGGCTGGAAAATGCATTATTTATTTTCTAAACAAAAGAATAACATTTCATGGCATTAAAGAAACAAAGTATCTTGTATAGTTTTTTTATACGTGTTGGCATACATGAAAATATATTCCAGTGTTAAGCTGACATTCTGTTGATACTACATTCTGTAAAAAAATCTTTTTAGTGAATTTTCCTTAGGAATCATTGTTTCCATGTGTCACGGGGCAATTTTTGTTAGAGAAAAACTGTCCTGTAATTATTTGCAGAATGATAGAAACATTTTAATAAGAATCCTGATATGGCTGATTTTCTTTAATTTGTTTTTTAAAATACACAACTATAAATACTGTGTGTTAGATTCATGTTAATCTTCACCATGAGTGAATTCCTTCATTAGTTGTAATGAAAAACATGGCAAAAGAATGAAGTGTTGCTTATTATAAGGATGTCTCTCTCTGCCTTGTAGAGCTGGTGAATTCCAACAGAGAATTTTCAGAAAGTAATTTTCAAACATAATTCTGCTAAAGAGCTTCAACAAATCAGGGAGAAAGTTTGTTTTTCTGTGAAATCACATAAACAAAGAGATGTGGGGCAATTTGACCATTGCTGTATATGTGCTGAGTGTGTGAAATTTCATAAGGGACTCAGTAGAGTTAGAAAAAGTATAAAGGCAACCAAAATTAGTAGTTGGAAAGGAAGACCTCCAGTGGGAACAAGTCTAAAGTGACTAGAATCCTTTAGCTTCCAAAAAAAAGACCACTGAGGAGGAATGGGATAATATTGGTCTGCAGTATCCAGGTGGACACAAAGAAGAGCAAGGAAGGAACTAAAACTGACTGTGTTTCACAATATGGGTTCTAGAACCATCCACTGGAACTGTTGGGGAGCAGCTTTAGAATAGCCAAAGCAAATCCTGGGAGGATGAAACTATAGTGTGGAACCTGTGATTATGATTTAAAAATCAGCAGCACGGATGAGTTCAAAATAATTTAACTGTAAGAAGCAGACAGAATACCCATGGAAAGACTGTTTGCCCTGTGTTAGTTCAGTCCTTGTCTCTGTTCCAGGTGAGATATTAAATGACCCTTCAGTCTGGTCCTGCATCTTCATGTGGTGTTTGTGTGAAAACATTCATAACTCTTTCCTCCCCCCATTAAAACCAAGAAAAAAGTGCATTCATTAACTTTTTTAACATTTCCATGTGTCCAAAAGGTTCCATCATTGGTGGAGTTTCACATAAGTCAGAGTCTGCTGTTTTATGTTCATCTATGCACAGGATGCAAAGATTTTAAGGAAAAAGAAGACCCCCACAAACAGAGTTGAGGAGGACTGTTAAGGACTGCAGTTACCAAATACATGAGGAGTGTTTGTAAACTTGATAAAAATTAATATTGTGTTTACAGGTTTATTTGCCATTTTTAAGAAAAACCGTTTTTCTTCAACTAGTGTTGTCATTTTCATTGGTATAAAACCGTTGAAAATGTCCACTAAATACTACTCATTTCCAATGGCCCTGTGTTTAAGTTTGCACTCTATTTTTCCCAGGGATAAATGCTAGCACATGGTCAGGAGAAGAAAATCACATAATAAAGAAGCTCCTTTTGTAGAAATGTATCATTAGGGTGACAGTGAAAAACTTTGTGAAAACTCATTTCTGGAGTAATGAAAAGCTTTATAAAAAGTTTCTAATAGTCAAAGTAGTAGAAGTTACTGATAATTTTGAAGTTTCCAGGCAGCATATTGTTTCTGTGTAATCTAATGAAAACAATGTGTTCCAGAAAGCCAAATGTTTTCTGATCTTGAAAGAAACTAATGAGTAACGGTACAGATATATATATATATATATATTTAAAGAAGAAATAAAAGCATCGGTAACATATGTAATGAGCTTATGTTTTAAGTATTCAGAGTCATGGAATAGTTTTATATTTGTGGTGCATGTTGCTATCAAATTAAGAGTCCAGTGCCTCTGCTTTTTCTTTGTTAGTCTCTCTCTGTGATAATAAAAACTCTGAGAACTTCAGTGTTGCTTTCTTTTTGCAAACATTTATCCTTGCTACATTCTTCTTCTTTCACTTGTACAATTAAAGAGTTTCAAATCTCTTTTTTTATCAAGTACTTGTCAAGCATTTGGCGCAGAAGCACGTTTTTACCCTGCCTAGTTAATTAGGGTGACTGTAAACAAAAAGAGGTACAATTCAAAGCCAAGGAGGGTTTCACACAAGGATGGAGGTGATAATAGCTTAATTCCTGCCTGATCTTTCCTGTCTTTGCCCTGGCTACTTCGGATTGACCTTGTCGGCAATCTGATGACCTCCCTCTGCACGGAGCCCTTTGGAGAGCTGCTCATGCCATAGCTGGCCCTGAGGGGCTCTCTGGGGCACCACTGACCCACTGACCCGTGGCAGGACTGGGTTGCAGCTCTGACCTGCTGAGCTTCTGGCGGACCTGCATCCTACACCCACTGTAGGTAAAGCCAGTGGGCAGTCTGATTTGTTTTTTCCTATTTCTTAGATGCCATGTAGTTTGCACTTGCTGTATGAAAGACCAGTTTTACACCACTCATGCGCTATGAAATACACTTCTTGAAGCAATTACACTTATTGATCCTTTCTTTACAAAGGAGGTAAATTCGAATTCAGTGGCTCAATTTTTCTAAGTCCATCAAATTGTCAGGTTTCTCGGGGGTGTGGAAGTCTCAACATCAAGTTCCACAACAAAACCCCTACCTTTAAAATATGTTTAGGACAGAAATATGTCTTAATCAGCTTTTTGTATAATAGGTCGTGCCAAGACTTTGCAGACATTTTTGTAAAAGTTGTAAATTAGGTTCTAATCACATTATTTATGTATTCCCAAGTGTAGGGAGGTATCAGTGCTGTGTCCCAGTCCTGTCCAGCACAGGCCTGTAGAGCTCATTGTTTAGAGCAGGGATGATCCCCACAAGACATTCAGTGCAGACCTTGTAACCATGTGAAATTCCTTCCTTTTCTCCTCATGTGTGTGAAATTACATGTGATTCTTCCCTGTAATTTATAGACTGGACACATAATTGAGTTAATGAGCTTTCTGTGAAAGAAAAATATTGACCTAATTCAGCTTTTGGGGGATTTTTATGGAACATGTGGCATAAATGCAGATATTTTAGAATTTACAAAAAACTTTGCTTCTTGGCATTGAACAGTCTTAGTTAAAAGCCTAAACATCAAGTTCTTAGACCCTTTATTTTAGAGAGAACAAGAATATAACTGGGTTTTACACCTTGGTAATTAATATCTGTGGTGGTAGTTTCACCCAAAATGCAGACTGCCATTTGAGCATTAGCAGTTTAAAATGTGAACTGTATTAAAATGTGAAAGAAGCACTTCTGTGACTCCTTATCCATCATTGGTTGTCTGTAGCTTTCCACTAAATACTATTTGTTCCACGTGATGTTTCTCATGTGAAGTTTCTCTGCATAATATGCAATCCAAAGCAATGTTAACGCATTTTTGTCTCATAGCCTGTTGTGTCTTGGTTTTTTGTCATGCTAAAAGCTGATAAGGATTTATCATATCTAAAGGTTTAAATTTTTGAAAGTACAAAAGCAGGGTTTTCTGCCTTCCAGGGGAGGAGGGGGATGTCTGTGGGATGATTTTGTATGTGCTCTTTGCCTAATGCCATTCCAATCATTATATTTTTAACGTGACACAGTTCATCCTCTTGACAGAATTTATAACGTGGCATTGTTTTTCATTTATCTACAGGAATTGATTCCTGAATTTTATTACCTCCCAGAGATATTTGTCAACAGCAACAATTACAATCTGGGAGTGATGGATGATGGAACAGTTGTGTCTGATGTTGAACTTCCACCATGGGCCAAAACCCCAGAAGAATTTGTTCGCATAAACAGATTGGTAAGATGACTGTCTTCTGTTGGCAAGTAACTTTGGTTTTGCAAGTTTCTTCTGAAATACTTTGGATCTCTGCTTGCAGTATATATTTATAATTTATGTAGGACTATGTCTGAAATAATCTGAAGAAACAGATTTACAAGTTTAAGAAGGAAAAAGGCATACAGTGTTGCTCATTCTTTGGAATTGCTCAGAAAAGTTTGAGGGGTCTCAACATGCAGATTTATCCTGTTTGCGTATCAGCTCTTGTGGTTCTGAGGAGCTAATAAAATCATCACTTTAGAGAAGACTTGAAAAAGCTTGTTTACTAATGAAAATATCTAGTCACTCCAATACTTAAATGTAATTTTAGAGGTTTTTAATTTTAGTGTCCATTTAACTCCAAAGGTCAGTGAATGCCTCAGGAAAGAAGGCTGTATTTTGAATCTTGTCACCTCTTCCATTTCTTCTATTACATGGATATTTTTCAGAGCATTTTTTTACAAGAAAATAAAAGGAAATTCTCCTTTACCAGCTTCATTTCCCAAACCTGTATTACTGTTCTCCTCTCCGTTTTGGAAAAAGCCAGTTGTTGGCACTACCTGTCTTCCCTGTGCCTTCTGGGCACAGTAATGAATTACAGAATAACGGTTATATTGTTGGGTTTTCAGTGCATTTTCAAAAGCTGTGTTAGGCTCTTCTCAAAATGAAAGAATTCTGCATTGATGGCATTCTGAAATAAGTAAGAGAAGCTTTTCTTAACAAATCTTTAAAAGTGAGGCTGCTGTTTTCACGTGGTAGCCAGCTAACTGGGAAATACTGAGAAACCTTTCAGACACCTTTCAGACACCAGGTTTGTCAGGACATTATCCTGATACTCCTATGTTAGAAAATCAGAATTGGAAAAGATGTTGTCAGTGGGACATCAGAACTCGTGTTCATAACATTACAGAACCTTCTCATGAGAAGAAATCTGTGATTCAGAAGTTACCAGAGTGCTTTATATTGCACTTCTACTGGTGACATGACACTGTGGTTTTCACAAATGCTCCATGGCCCAGGGCTCTGCAGGCAGTTGTAGGTGCACCATAGTAACCACAAAGCATGTGCTGTGAATTTAGTGTTTTCCTTCATACAGAATGTGCAAATTTTAGCTGAATGAGGTCTGAAGCTCACTAACATTTAGCAGGCCTGCTTGGCAAACCAGATTGAAACACAGCGTTTGATCTTCCAGTTGTGGTGATAGGTAATGGGTAAGAGGAGTAGCCTGACACCTCTTGGAGCTTGGCGTGTGCTGGTGATTCAGGATAACCTGGGAAATGAAAAGCTCTGTTCTTAAGCAGACTTGTCAAAGGCAGATGGTGGCCTTGATCTCTCATGATTGTGGTATTTTAGCTTTTACATAAAACACAGTTTTTATTCTATTAATTACAGATCTGGCTTTCCACAGTGTGAAGTTATTTTCCATGTCCCACTTTCTCCTTTTCTAAGATTTTAGCTCTTAATTTTCTTTTCCTCATTTCTAGCCTTGGGCCAGGTTTTTCTCACCCTCACTTCTCTATATGCTCACACCTACCATTCCCTCATTCTGCCTTCATTTCCCAAGGTCTTTGCTACCAGTGTCGGCCTTTCTTGAAGCTTTCTTTGATATTCCTCACTTTTGCCATATTCTCAGGGTGAAGTTTTACAGGACCATGGAATTTTCAAGCATAAATTGGACAGAGCAGATTTTTTGTTGTTTTAAGGCAATTATAAAAGTAAGAAATAGTTTATCAAGTGATGGTATATTAAAGCGTGCCAGACTTCATCCCTTTTGGTACCACTGTAGGTCATTGATTGTGTTTCTGTAATTCAGACACCACGTTTTGGTCAGTCTGGTAGCGTTGAATTCAAACCTCTGTGCCACTGAATTACATTAACTGCTTCTGTGGGACATAGTTAGACATGGTGGGAGTGGCCCTGTTAGTGCTGGTGTGGATGATGCCCTCTGTAATCTGCCCTTTTTGCAGTGGAATAAAACTGAGACAATTACGTGCAAATATTAAATTGCTTTTTCTTAGCAACTGATCCACTAATTATTAACATCAGCATCAAATTAGCATTGTTTAATTTTTAAGTAGAATAGGTGTGTTTAGGAAGAATGCTTAAAGCTCAGATCCTCACTAATACTATGAAGAAAAGCTTGCTACAGTGTGGCATGGGCTGATTCACCCTGTTAATATTTCCTTGCTGCTTCCTGGTTCAGACAAAACAGCGATTACAGTATTTTGAGTGCTGGTTTTGTAAGCTATCACACACAGATATTTCTCCCTTTTGCATTTCAGTTTACCTCTTTAAGTCCCCAGATCTTCTACGCCGATTGGAGCTCATGAAATGCATACTACTTTGATCTGTGACCTTTTTGTGGTGCTAATCGGGTTCCTGCTATCATTATCCCTTGCTCATTAATCATATTTCCTGCAGCCCGTCAGGCAGCCAGACAGCCCAGCCCCTGTTCGCAGCCTCGTGTTGGCAGCTCTCTGCTTTGCCAGATTATTACAGTGTGATACTTTGGCTTCTCTAGCCAGCCCCACATCAAGCTGTGTGCTACAATTAAAGTCAGCTGGTGCTCAGGTTGAGCAGGGCTGCAGTGCTGCAGCTGTCTGTCTTTCTGGAGCGGAGCAGCACAGGGAACAGATGATATGTAGGACAGTGCGTAAGAACAGCTTGTACAGTACTGGGTCAATAGCAGGGGTTCAGAACATTAATTGACAGGCGGATAGCTGATTTAAAAGTGATTTCCAACCTATTTTTAATTCTATAAAGTATGTATTTTAATTGAAATAGGTTGTTGCATGTCCTCTGTGTTTGCTCCGAGAGGAAAAGCAGAATGGTGTATAATTAGAACTGGATTTTGATTGATGGAATGTCGTGATGAGCTAAATAATACCACCAGGATGTCATTCTGAGCAATACAAAGAACTCCAAAATGCAGCTATTGCATATAGTTGGTACTTTGTACAGTACAAAGTACCAACTATAATAGCACAAAACAATAGGGGGATAGGGTATTTTTCTCTGAGACCGTCCATAGTTTCATGGTAAAGTCATTGTGTTTTTACCATTCTGGAAACTTACTTTGTACCTCTAAAGCTCTGTATTTAGTACCATAGAATAATTGCTAAGACTTCTGAGAGTAGTTTTCAGTTTATGCAGGTGAAGTTGACAATGATTCTACCTTTGTATAAATCCATCATTTTATAAATACGTGTAATTATAGTATTAGCTCAATAAAAGTAAAAAAACTCACAGACTCTTAAATAAGATAAAATGATAATTCCTCCCCCCTAACAAAACAGAAAAATCCTAAATGCAACAAACTGTTGCATCCTTACTTTATTAATTCCAAGTTGTGGTGTCTTTGGGCCATTAGTGTGTGAGCAAAGAGGAGGATGCAAACTTGACCTGATAGCTAATAAAAAGAAAATACCCAACAACTTTTTGTTTCTCCCTCCCATGCTTACCAGAGTCCTGTAGAAAAAAGGAACGGGAAGTAAACTGGGAAAAGGAGAATATAAAGAGACAGATGCTCAGATGTGGTTTGGATCCAGGAGTCTTAAACAAAAAAACTGCAGCAGTAGTTGTCAGACACGGAAATAGATATATCTTTTAAAACAAAGATTTTTCTGGCATCTTTTCTTGGCTTCACAGTCTTGGTTATGTAAGATGCTCTCCTTTAGAACCATTTTCTGTTAGAAATTTAATTTCATGTGTTGGAGCTAGGGATAATTACCCCATTAAAGCTGATAGAAATTTTGAATGCCCTTCATATCATGCATGACAAAAAGACCAGGTGCAACCCAAGGAAAAGTCCCATGCTTCCCACTGATAGTTAGGAATAGCTAAAGATCCCAGTAAGGCAGTTCTGTTCTAAATGGTAAAATGATCTATTTTATCCTGTCATTGAAGGTTGGATGTCTGAATTGGTAAGAATTAATTTAAAGCTATTAATCAACAGATAATAACTAAATTTCACACAGATTTGATGAGCTTCAGCTTTCTGAGAATTAGATTGCTTTGATGGTAATAAAGTTGTTGAGGTCTGTCAAGACAGCTTTCCACAATATATCTCAATTTAAGTATTTTAATGCTTTATTGCAGAGTTGGTCCTTTCATTATCAGGGATTTATCCATTTCATTCAGTGCTGGGCAAAATGCAAGACAAATTAGAAAAGTGATGAGATTACTGTGCTTGAAAGTTTTGAAATCCAATTTTCAAATAATTGAAAATGTAGTGATTGGAAGCTAGGATGCCTTCTGAGATGAATGAAATGCCTAAATACCTAAAGGTACTATGCAAAAAGTAATTGTGGCATGATAAATAAGGTAGGACAGTCATTTGCCTGGGTACAAATTTGAGTGAAGCACAATGAATCAGTATTAAGGACCACGAGTCAGTAAGAAAGATCTACAGTGAGAATTAGAGGATCGTTGCCAGTTGGTATGATTAGCACAGGCAACTCCATCTTACACCAGAAAACACTGAAAAAGCAACATTCCCTGCCAACCAACACACCGACAATACCCAGACTGCAGTTTTTGTGAGTGAAACAAAAGTTGGTTTCAACGACATTATGCTACTTTCAATCTATTAAAATTATTGCTGTTAGTTAAATTGAGGTATTGAAGCAGCAGACAAAGTAGTGCCTATTACTTAGAATATACTGGATTTTTCATGTTATCTTAGAAAAATCTCTCCATGGTATTTTTCCTGGTCCCACAGCTGAGTATTTGCAAATGTGTTACAGCAAATTCTGTAGAAATAATGTGGATGTGAACTACATGAATTAAGGCTCACAAGTGCATGTTATTAGTAATAGATTGTTAGATTTTTAATTGTATATTGCTGGTAATTGCTGACTCATTAAATATGTTACAAATGTTAGAGAGCAGGAAAAAGGGTAAAATGAAAACCAGGTTAATCAGCAACATCAGAGTTGTTACCTGTGCAGCACCTCCTTTGGAATTCTGGTTTCAGTAGGATTGGATGTAGTGTTAAAAAGTTGGAATGCAGATTGATCTGTGTCCGCTGCCTGATGAAGAGTTAAAAGTAATCTGGAACTTTGCTTTTCCTGGCATATATTTTTTATTTCTCTGCTACATGGGTGCATAAAGATATCAAATAGCTCTGTGTTTAAACATAACTATTGCCAGTGAATCTTAAAGCACCACACTACGTTCATTTTATGTTGCTTTCAGGCTGTGACTGTGGAAAAAGGTTTGTGCAGGAAGTAAAGTTCCTTGTATCTGGCAAAATAAACATTTCCATTCACAGAAGTCTCAGAAATGTTACAGTCTAACCCAGAAAGTTGTCAGGAATATAATTCTTCTGCAAAGTTGGGTGTGAAAGGTCCAGTCTGCTGGCATATTGGATTTCGTGTATGTAAAAGCTGATATTTTTAACACATCTTTTTTTTTTTCCTCATTTATGAAAACAAGGCAGTCCTGAGAAGCACTGGGGCTAGAATACAAAAAATCCTGGGTAATTGTAAGCAATCTTTTGATTTGATTATATCGTGTACAGGTCTGATTGCTAGCATAGAAGGGGAGGGAAATCAGACCTTCGTTACCCATTCTGAAGGACCCTGTTCACATCTTTTATGCAGATAACTCCAAAATAAGATTAGTAATGCCAGCATGACCCCACACAGGTGAAATCACTGCAGGTGAAAACCTGCTCTGTGGATATTCTAGAGGGAAAATAAAAAGATCATTCAATATAAGACATTTTTGAAAAGAAATGTGATATATGGCCTATTAGAAAAGATTCTGAAAATCTGGGGGGAAAAAAAAAGTAGACTAATTTTTCTGTGTGTACAATTGACTCTGTGTTTGTAAAAATAACTTATTTTTATTGAAGTGTCATCTAAGAAATATAGCCAGAAATTCATGCTTATTTAAATCCCATTCTGTTGGAATATTGGCTTTATTAATTTTCATGTATGAATTTTTATTGATTTAATTTGTAAAGGAGACTAATATACAGACAAAGTCAAATTTATTCAAGAATATGAGGGGAAGTAATGAAAAGTGAACTCGAGCTATGTTTGCTTTTTAATAGAATGTAAGGATGCTGAAAGCATTCAGTTTGGGTTTCATAATACATCAAAGTATGCTAATATTGGAATATGGGGTTTGCATAATATATAGGATGGAATACACTGGAGAGGTGCATCTGTAGGACAACGTTAATATATAGTAAAATATATGTGATGATGTAAAAAACCTTTTTTTTTTTTGCTTTTTAATGAAAACAGTAACCTGGGTGGTATATCATCATTTGCCAGCCAAAGGCATTGATTTAATTTATGTCCAATCCAGATAAGTAAATAGGAAGAGAAAGCAGAGTTAGTAAAAATCTGTTCTTTCCATAACAATTCCTTCCTTACATCATCTTTGCAATTCCTGCCATCTCTGTAAATTCTGCACACGAGTTCCTTCATCAAATTACAACTAAACTCTGAATGTAAGAATGTAAGCAGAGTAAAATTAATTTTAAAAAAGTCCACACATGCTTGCATTTCAGTAATTTCTAGAAGTGTGATAGATGCCAATCCTCCTGAATAAAGAAAGCTTAATGGGATCATAGTTTGTCTGTCTTTGCTGCTGTGGAAAAAAATAGTTTAAAAAGCTGGTATCAAAATTTGCCACACTTCATAATTCAAAAAATTCAAGTTATTAATGAATTTTAGCATAATTCTCTAATTTTTAAAAACCCCCATAACGTATCACATTCTAAAAAGTTTAAATTACACGTTAATCATTATGACACTACACATTTACCTGTAAATAAATTTATTAGACACTTTTATTATATGTGTCTATCTTAGTGTGTTCGAAACTAAACAAGGTGAGCAGAAATAAAACTTAAAAGTACAAATATTTTAAATGAGAGCAAAATGAAACACAAAGATATTAAATAGTAAGAAAAGCCAGGATAAGAGTCAAAAGGAAACAAAGCCTAAACTAAAACTGTCAATGTTCAAGGAAGTGATGAGAAGATGCAGATTTTCCAATGAGATAAGGCAATTTATCGTAGCCAAGACAAATATTAAAACATGAAGGAAAATGCAATTGGGGAAGATTATAAAAAGCTGAATGATAGCACAGTTTGAGTAGATACAGGTTTGTTGTTTTTTTTTTAAAAAAGGAAAACTAAATTAGGTAAATCTGCTTTTATCCAAAAAAGTTGCTTTGAAACAATCTAGGCAATTAAATTTGCTTTCAGCTCTTTTGTTGTTTGACGTTGTAGAACTGCTGTTTGAAAGCGAGTCCGTGGAGGACATTAAAGTTATTACTGTGTGAAATGAAGTGGGAAACAATTGTGCTGGAGCCACTGCCCCACTGAACAGGTGTTCACTAAATCTGTCTGTCCTCTCTTTGTCTGTTCTCCAAGAGCTGTGCCTGGCCACTTCCTGCAATCCATGTTCTGAGGGATACTGCTGAAAATGTATTAAGAATTATGATTAACATGGAAAAATATCATCTTAAGCTCAGTATTGCTAAGGGAGAAAAAAAGTGAAAGCAATGGGCAGTTTTTTACTTGATTTACTAATACAGTCCGTGATTGGAAGTTCCCTGCAAAGAAATATTCAAGTCGTGTCTCCTGTAAGGTGAATTAATATTGGTCAGGACTTCATACAATGAAGGATATGGTATTGTTTGTTTTGTTGCAGTGTTTATTTAGAGATCATACGTGAAAACATTCTGCCAAACTTCAATTTGGCGAGTAATTCAAAATAAAGTATTTGTAATATGGTCAGTGTAGAGAAGATTCCATCCTAAGTGTTGGAAAACAAAGTGAGATTTTGATCATGTTTGCCTACATGGAGCTTTGGAGAAACAAACTGACAATCTGTGGCCTTCAGCTGAAGAAGGGGAGTGGCTGAGAAAACCTGGCCATCTGTGCCCTACATGGAAGGAGACAAAAAAAAGTCAGCTGAGGCTTTGCTTTCAGTGCTTTTCCCTGGCAGGACTCCACTCCTGGGATGAGGAAGAGTAATGCTGCTGAAACCATCTGGGGGACAGAGGAGGCTTATGACAACGATATGGATGTAGGAAGGACTCTCCTTGGAGGAAAGAGGTTCTTCTTCCTAGAAGAGATTAGAAAGAGCATAGTAAAAGCATACAACATAATGAATAGTATGAGGATGCATCAGGAAATCACGTTCTCTGTTTCATAACATGAGGAGGTAACAGTTGTTAGTGAAATGATAAATTTAACTTTGCTACAGAATAATAATTTTCAGAAAGTGTGAAATTAGACTCAGGAATGTTACAGTACTCAGGAGGAGCAAGAACAGAAACCAGGAAGGGACATTTATACAAATGAAGAGATACATAGTTTGTTAGGTGGTACAGAAACATGTAATATGAAATAGAAGATTTTACATTCAGCGGATAAGACAAGCTTTAGAGGAATATGAGAGAAATAATACCCACCTCTTCTTGCTCTAATAAATAGAAGTATCTTTTTCTTCATCATATTAAATTAATGCTGTTTTAGTTCTGTACAACAGATCTTCTGACTTTATAGACAGGAAGATCTGAAGACAGAGCTTCAAAACACAGGGCAATTGCTGGGATGCAGATAAGGTAATTTCCCCATCTCCCTGTTCCTCACCACATTTCCCCACCCGTGTCTTTGGTCAGGAACAAATGTTTGTGAAGCTGTACTTTAAATTGGGTAACTGGAATTATATGAAAAAGCCTTGTTTCTGCTGTAGGTGATTATTTTAAGTGACTTGATTTACAATACTGTTTTACCACTGGTGGCATTGGCACAAATAATGGCAACGTTGGTCGCAGTACAGTGCAAGTACAAACATTCTGCAGTGGAAACTTGTGCAACTATTTTCTCTGTCAGTTATCTCATTAAGCAGCAGTGTGGGCTTCTAGAGCTAAGAAAGCTGTAGTTAGCCTTATTTTTGGTCCTGGTTTAACTGCAGCAGCAGTGTGCTCTGCAGGGAGTATGGAGAAGGGTGGTGTCAGGCTCAGGATGATGATGTGCTTTTGCAAAAGCAGGGGGTGGAAACTGCTGGAAAAGGTTGCTGCACCCCAGCCCATCTGCTGAGCATCAGCCTCCTGCTACATGTTCCCTCACATCTGCCAGTTGTTACCCTGTCATTGGAAGTTCAGGTGTAGCCCTTTTGGTTTAAAGAGAGGCCAAACTGTAGCCCATCAGTCAAGAAGGAGACTGTATTTGGCATAACAAATGCAAGTTTTTGACAATCCAGGTCGTGCTCACCTGAGTCATAAATGTACTGGGCAGTCGGTGCCCTTGGTCAGATGGTTGGTCCATCCTTAAATAATAAAGGACTGTAAATTCCTGTTCCAGTTTCTCTTTTTAAAGCAGTTCAAGCAACCCCAAATCTTAACATTTTTGTTTGGCAAGGTACCCCTTCAAGTATGTATTTACTGGTCTGTTGAACTGCATTAGTAACATTTGTGAGGTATATAGTGAACACAGAACCAAATCCAATTTTAATTTCCTTATTTCATTCTCAAATGACTACAAATACCCTGTACTCTGCAATTTCAACCAATATAATTGTTCTACTTTTGAAGCATGAGGTGAAGAACCATTAATGAAACACCAGAGCAAGAGTTTCTCATGCTTCTTCCTCTTGCTCACCTGATCCTTTCCAGGTTAGTTTAACTCCTTAGAGAATGTTTTAGCTCTCTGTCTTGGTTCAGTTTGCCTGAACACGTTAGTGAATCCTCATTTGCTAAAGTGTGTGGCAAATCTGAGGCATAGTATTTTGGGAGAGGGGAACTTAAATTTGAGGAACAAAGAGCAAGTATATGTTCCATTACTGTGGCTGCTTTGGAGGGTGTGTCTATAGAAAGGTAACATTTAGGTAACTCAAAGAAGGCTCTAGAACCAAGGTAGCTTGCCTTACTTCTCTTTGCAAGTAATTTTCTCCATCTTAAATACTAAAATTTCAAAATAAGCCTCCAGAGTATTAATGATATGAAATCTGTCTGTCCCTCAGCATTTTTTTTCATCTCTTTGTATTATGTTTAGGTGGACTAGCATTGTTAATAAAACCCAACAGCTTGTAAAGCAACAGTAAAGGTGGCAATAATAGCAACAGTGTAATTGGCATTCAAATAGGTCATAAGCAAACAAAATTCTGCATAGATAAGTGAAATAATAAATACTTTTGTGGGGTCCTTTATGTTTTTCCTTGTCCAAATGGAAACAATTTTCTAAGCTACATTTTAAAAAGATGTTTTGGATCTGATCCAGGTTAGTTGTTAGTGAGACTTGAACTGGGCTCATAAAAACATGAAAGGTTCAGCATCATGCAAGTAGTTTAGAGGAAGTTGAACTAAAGAATTAGGAAACTCAAGTGGTTTTAGGTTTGCAATGTGTAGAATGAAAATAATGCTGGAAACTTCGTTTATAATTTTTTTAATTAATAATAAAGCAGATATTCTCCATTATTTAAGGAAAAAAACCCAACAAAAAATCCAGACCAAAACAAAACTTGTGTATTCGTTTTGGGCATGTTGCAAACCACATAATAAAGTGCAAAGTATCCTGTTTTTAAAAAATCTCTAAAAAAATATTGCAAGTGTGTAGCAGGACAGTCTTTAAGGGCAGTGAGGCCTCCTAATTGTTACTGACATTATCTCTTGCCATCTGCTTTCTGAGGCAGAATAAGAACTTTGTAATGAGGATTAGGACTGGAAGATGCTCCAGGAGTTGCTGGAGCGTTTTCATAATAAGCCACAGAATAACTGTTTTAGTAACAGGCTTTTAATAATGTATTGCCCCTAAACTAATATAAATAACCTAAGAATTCGATTTTGCTGGATATTTTGATGGGACTATTTGATTTATAGTCCATTACTTTATGGAACCTTCCTTTAAGATTCTGAAAGCAGATGAGCAGCCCTGCTGCAGTGACTGTGGATATCCTCCCTTCAGACTGATGCAAGCACATCATGCAGACACACCCTTGGGCTGTATGTGCACCACAATTAAGCCATGAGTGAAATCCAGTCCAAAGCTGCATGCAAACTTAGCTCACATCCAGAGCTTTTCCTAAGCCCAGTTTTACTGCTGGTGTGGACAAATTCGAGATTTTTAGCAGATTGTGTTCCTTTCTGGCTTTGCTCTTGTTTGTTGAACTGTGTCCTCATTGCAGTGGTTTAGAATAAGTTTAGAAGAGAGCAATACCTAGATTTATTCTTATGGATTTGGATGTTTCTCTCCCAAATACAGAGAGAAGTTCCCTTTGTATTGTTATGGCAATGGGTGACCACTTAATGAGAACTTTTGCTTTGGAATTCCTCCCATTTGACCTTGTACCCAAGGTGTGAGTGGTGTGCTGACTTGTGCTGTTTTAGCTACCATTTTGATGTGTGGTTATGTAGAAGACTGACATGAGCTGGGCTGTGCACTAGAATGAGGAAATTCCATGTACTCAAGATCAGTTTTGCTTCTGGCTCCATCAGCACAGCCACATTAGCTCAGTTTTATTTCAAATACTTTAAATCCTGCTGATTTTGATTTGTTTTGCACACCTTTCTAGTGCAGCCTGGATAAACATTATCCTCAGTTTGAGTGAGCTGGGGATGGGCAGGGGTGCTAAGCATCAGATAAAACTGCCTGGCAAGCTGGGTCTCACCAGATGGCCATCTCTGTCACATGTCACTTTTGTCACTTCCCTAACAAGAGTAAGTCCCAGGGCAGGAGCAAAGGAAGGAATGTGTTCCAGTGGTATTCCCTGAAGTGGGGCTCCTAGAATGGCTCCTAGAATGGGTGCTTCTTTCCTAGTCACACATTTTGACTGAAAGTTTTGCCTTGTTGCTGCTCCTTTTATCATGAAGATGTTATGAGAAGTGAGAGAGTAAGAAAGGAAAAAAAAACCCATCTAAAGTGGTCCCTAAAATTTGTGTTTGCCAAGGGCCATTTAAGGACTACAACGAAATGCTGCATTTCGAAGTTTCCTGCCTGTCTTGGGTTGAGCTGGCAAAACGCCAACTGCCCAAGTACAGAGAAAAAGGGTCTTCTTCTTCCCAACTAGCCAAAGGGAGAAAGAAAAGGGAGAGGAAAAAAAAACTTTTAAAGCTAGGTTTCTTCTGAAACTAACTACATGTATTTATACAGAAAAGAGAAAATTAAGAGAAAACTACAATATAACACACACACAAGTTATATATAACTTCCCACTCCTCAACAAGCACAGATTTTACCATTCTGACTACAACTCATTCTAAAAAAAAGTCAATTCTCTAAAGACAAACTTAAGCAAAGAGAAGGACTAAGAACAAACATTTTACTTCCTTAAGATAACATGATGGTGAGCCGGTGCTGTGGGCTTGGGCCTCTCCATCCCTCCTGGGACAGCACAGAGGAGCTGTACCTCGGCCAAAGTGAAACTGAACTAAGCTACACCCACACACTGGACTTTACTGCTATTGAGATGATGTAAGATGGGGTGGAATAAAATACTATTGGCTAGAAAAGGTCAGCTGTCAGCTAGCCTGGCCCAGCTCAAGGCAGCTGACAATTTCAGGCCTAAATCTGAACTCCAAGGCCCAAATTTAGGCCTACCTGGCTAAACCCATAACACTGCCCAAAGATCCCTTTCTGCAAAGAGGTTAGAAAAGGTGGTGGCACATCAGTAGTGACAGAGGAGCTTGTGACAGAAAGCTGAGAGGGATACAGGCAGAGGAGCAGAGAATTTCACCAGAAATTAATGAGAAGCTGCACAGAATAGTCAATAGATATGGTCCGATATGTTGAGTTTTTCTGGTTTTTTTTTAATGTTACACTATCTGTAAATACAAAAATGACAGGGATATGGGTGGATTGATAAATGAAGGCAGCTTTACAATCTCCAGTGATTACAGGGAGATCCCAATTCAGGAACTTAAAATGAAATCTATTTGATATCTCCCTGAAATTTTAGGTTCATATATTAGGGATGAAGTTTGTAGCAGATGTAGTGACAGCTAGAAGATAAACACAGCTCCTTTGATCTCTACAAAGGACTCATTCTTGAAGTGTCTTCTTCCAAAAGAAGAGCAAAATTTTTTTGCTAACATTTATTTATGAGAAATGTAAATGTGGTTATTAATTTTAACAAGTAAATTTTGGACTTAAAACGTGTCACAATGGCATAAAAAGCTGGGAATTTATTCTCAGGAACAACCTTTATATAATCTTAAAAACACAATGGCTGTTGCAGCCTCTTACATGTTCTGTTGGTGTGAAAACACCAAGAGTAATAATCTTAGTCTTTCATAGCTGAAAAACTAAAGCCACCCTGCCAAAGTCTAGAACTTAATTTGTGGGTGCCATGTAGTGTGATTATACAAGTAATACCTCCAGAATGCAAAGATGAATGTTGCCTCTTTTTTTATTGTCCTCTAAAATTATATTTTGTATTTAAAATGTGAGGATCTGTGAAATTCTAATTCTTATTTTTGGAAGATAGTTGTTTTTCTGCAATCCTTTAATGTGTAAAATCACAGTGGTCTTCATGAACAGAAAAGGTGACTGAAAGACATGGCATTTTTAATATGTTGTTTGGGAACAGAACTGCCCCTTTCACTTATCTGATCACTTCATGCATGTTAGCTTTCCATCTTCCAAGCAGTGGGGTGGAAGCAAATTTCAGGAATTTTTAATGTTCTTGGAGTTGGCTGTACATTTGTGACCCAAGGATTAGCAGATAGAGGGTAATACCCCTTAATTTGGGGTCATGAATGCTCAGCAGTCACATGCTGACCTTACAGCCATTACATGTCTGAATTCACATCCTTCACTTGTTTGCTCTGGGAGCTGAAGGGCCTTCCCACAAAGGCAGCAGTAAGAAAACATTAGCAAAGTGTGTTTTGGTTCTGAATTCTTTCAGAACTGTGGTCCTACACCACCTACTGCTTTGTGGTTTTTAATGAGTTTAGAAACCAGCTGAGGATTCCATAGAGAAACATCTTCCTGCGCTATGTCATACAACAAAGGGGTCCTTTTTTCGTTTTTTTTTTTGTAAGGTTTATGGAATAAGTACTTGAAAAACAAAATGGAACTATACCTGTGTCCCATGGATACATTTCCCTTCAGCTTATGCCTCAGGACATAGTGCCTGACTAAATGATCACAAGCTGCTACTTCTGTGCTGACTTTATTCAGTCTAGAAGACGAATAGGGCTAATTTAATACATTACTCTGTTTCTTCTCCATACTGTGGCATTTATGTACCTTCAAACCCTGTTTATTGCACACTGAACTCTCTTCTGAAAAAAAAAACAACAACATCCTACACAGCCTTTTCTTTCATATTCACTCAGTAGTATCTGGATCATCCACAGCCATTGCTCAGCTTACCTTTATGGAACCTTCATGTGATGAGGCAAATGTGTTATTTCTATTATACTAATTATGAGTGTCTATTTTGAAAGTATTAGGAGGTGACATTTTTCAGAGTGTTAAGCATTCTGCAAATTCTGAAAGAACAGACAAAATGTTGGGTTTAATTTGGGTCTGTTCTCATTTGCTTTGCCGTTCAGCCCAACGAACTGTTGTGTTTGTATAACCGGATATCAAGAATGAGAGTCTTTAAATAGTGTGACAGGGCAGAAGCCACTTGAGTCAATGTTGGCTGCTGAAACCTCAACAAATCTTACCTTGACCATGAAATACTGTGAAAATAACCTCAGAACTAACCACAGTTTGAGAAACCTTTGTATGAAATTGGATACCCCCACAAATAGGGATTGCTAATGAGTGCTTGTAAAAAGGTTTATGTAATTAGATTGGAGTTAAAACGACAGTCTTGTAGCAGGGATGAAATCCAGCTTTCCAGGAAAAGTCGAGTTTACCAACAACAAATCAGAAATCTTTTCTCTTTTAAATATCTTGAAAAATAACCACTCTGTCTGTGAAGAGTAGACATGAAACTCTTTTGTGGTTTCATTGTCCCAGTGTGCAAAAGACGGAGGATTTCTGATATAGGTCTTACCAGTTTTTCCATGACACGTAAAAATGGACTCTGGATTTTCAATATTATTTATTTTTTTGTGAACATGAAGATACAGATTGTTTATCTATGCCCTGTATGATTATTTGACATTTCATTAAATGATAGGGAAAGGCAAGTTTGCTCTAAAGGCAAATGTGCTAAGAAAGTGCATTACCAAAAAACTGACATATATATTTTTGAGGATTTTAAAGTCATATTTACTCTTAGATATGATTTTTTTCTTAAGCTGAGGGGAACTACTCGGTATACATAACCTTTTTCTTTAATGAGTTAGTACAAGGAGATATATGTAAATATGTCTATGTAGACTTGGGGGGGGTGTTTTAAGGAGTATATGAGGCTGGTTTGTTTTGATGGAATAAGGTGAGAAAGAACTCATTACATGTTTTCAAAAACTTCAGGAGAGACCAAAAATTCCTTTCAGGTATGGATGGGGATTGTTGTTTTGCAGTAGTCTATGTAAAGGCTTTTGATTTTTCCTTAGAAAAATCTGGAATTTATCACTCAGCATAAGTAATGTACAACAGGGCAAAAGAGGGTACTCTTAGACTTATGCTGGCATGTGTTTTCTTGGATGAAATCTGATTTTGTAGTGTAGAAGTGGTCAGTAGGCTTCTGTTAACAGCCACAAACCCTGCCAGAACAAGGAGCTGAGAAAACGTAATGAATCTGCCAGACCCCACCTACAAAGGTGAACGTTCCACCAGAAATCACATTACCCTGGAATTCCTGATCATTTCAGACTTGCAGTTTTGCTGCGAAAATTCTTCACCTGCAGCAGTTAAGAGGTCAAAACTATTGTAAAAGTTGCAAGGTCTGTTTCTGCTGCACAGGGAAAGATCTATGGCACTGACTTGGCACCAGGCTTTTTTCTGGGACCCCATAAAATTTTCCATTGAGGGTACATTTTCCTGGGTAACAAATTTAAGCAGAGTGACAGTAAGCCAAGATTTCCTTAATTACCCTTTGTGGTCTCTTAGAAGTGTTCCATAGACCAAAGGTATCTGCAAACCACAGGTTGAGAACCACTGATTTAAGGAAGTGGCAGTAGTTAATTGTTCATGTGTCATTGCTAAAAGGAGCATCAATTCAGTCTTGTGAGGAACTGTCTTTTTTGCTGTGACCAGCGATTATGGGTTTGTGGTGGTATAATTGTTAGTCTAATAGAGGTAACTGAGGTTAACAGCAGGGATAAGTAAATATCATGGAATTATTTCCTGCCTTTAATCCTGGTGAGATAGCAAATATATGAACAAATCCCAACAAGCCTCCAAATTTATTATGCCCTTAAGGGGGGTGTTTGAGCTTTACTGATATGAGGCAGATTTCGTGCCAGATAAGCCCTAGTAAACATAACTTTCAGGTGATAGTTTGTTTTCAGAGGATTATCCCATTAAAACTTGTGCTGGGTTTGGATGCAGAGCTGTAGGACCTTTTATTAACTGTCATAATTCTAAAGACTGTACTTGTTGATTCTGAATATGGACGTGTGTGACATAGTTGCTTTGGTTGGTTGAGAAATAGTGCCTGTTGTAAATTGTGAATGAGTCTGTGGTCTGCAAAAACTGCTGCAAGGAATTGCAAGGTATGTGTTGTGCATGCTCATTTTCCAAACAATTTTTGAGTTGTTTCCGCTCAGAAGCTGTTTTGAGGGATAAAAAAGAAAAAAAAAAAGCCTTTGAAAAAACAGGTCTTTTCTGTTACTGAATAAAAAAGAGTTTATGAAAGTGGAGAGGAACATGTGGTTATGTTCGATAGCTTTATTCCTTCAGCAAAATGCTGAGAGTGACTAAAAAATAAAAAGAAGAGTAGGTAGATACAAGTGACTAGTGGATACATCCCTAACTTTTGCTGCGCTCACATAGGTGACATGCTGGCAGTGCCTCTGGGCACAGGCTAAATGCTGATTTCTTTGGGACAGGGATTCGTGGCGCTTGCAGACCAGCAGAATGGCAGAGGGTGTTGTGCCATCCCCCGGGTTAGGCAGTGACTGTCCCGGGCACTGAGCTCCCAGCCAGCCATGCAGGAAGGAAATTCAGCTGGATTAGTGCAGCACGAGAAGTAAATGATCATGCAGGGGAATCTTTACAGCACTTGAGTTAATTCTTGCTGCTGCAGACAGAGTGAGTGGTTGTAACTTCTCCAGGGGTGAGGTTTGGGTCCCAGGAAAGCAGCGGAGCACCCAGTGGAGCTCAGTGCTCCTCCAGATATTGCGGAGGATAATCAAAACAATGGTGGCGTGTAATTTACTCCAAAGCATTTCATTATTTAGATGGCTGTGGAGTGACCCAATCCAACTGGTATGCAGGTGGTGAGCTGGTAGTTTGGAAGCAGATGCAGTTTTATAATGCAGGTTTCAGTTCATATACTGGAATGACTTAAAACAGCTATATTTTTTTTCCTAGCAAGCTCTAAATGAGTCCTTGGTTTGCAGTTGTATTCAATTATTTTAACCCTATTTACAATGTATTCTATTGTAAAGCCACGACCTTTGATCTCCAGAATGGGTGCATGTCTTTTGTGGGAAGCAGGAAGTCTTGGGGCAAGTGACACTTGCAGTGCAGTTTATTTTACTTAGACTTTGATTCCCCCCCGTCCCCCCTGTTTCTAGAACTGAAGACAAATTTCTGTTTCTATTGGATTATAAACAGGTTCTGGATAGCTTCAGCTGCTGCATAGTGCAGTGATATTTTAATTTGCTGGGTAGACATGTTTACTGTGTACTGTGTGGTTTATGAGTGTTACCATAAATGAGGTAATCTCGCATCTTGGTTTCCATGTGTGAAACATTACATGAGCTAATGCAGCTGCGCCGCTGCTCACTGGGTATTAGGAGACTTTATTTGGACGTAAAGTTTAGACTGAGCTACTTTAAATATTTGTGCTAAAACTGGTAGTGCTGCTTTTTTGGATGTGTTTTATATGACACTGACAGATGCCAAATTTCACAAAGCAATGTAAGAGCGTACATTCTGCTTTGTACCCTGTTGTTCTCAATAATGGAGATTCCAGAGTGAAATAAAATTAATGACAAATTTTTTAATTTATGTTCAGTTAGTATTTCAAGGACTGGTTCATATTAAGTATACATAGGAATAGTAGCTTCCTAGCATAGTGTAGCAGTCCTAAAAACGCACACATTCTCTCCAAAACCTGGATTTGGAATCTGATGTGACACATGTGGGCTGTGAGAAAACAGAAAGCTGATTTCTGCTCTGTGTTTGAAGAAACAAGTAAAGATTTTCGCTGTAGTTTAATTTTACCTACCAAAATCCTTAATCATCATGTTTTTTAAAAGTCTACGGTTTAAGCATCTAGGGCTGTAGTCTTTTTACTTAATTAAAAATACTGCACATTTTCAGTTTATGTAGCTAGTTAGGAAGGTGTAACACACAGTAAGCTATAAAATATGTCAGTGTATTTTGCTAACTCTAGTATTAACACTTGCATGTAATTTCTTGGGTTGAACTTAATTTATGTTCTCTTTTATAAGTCAGAATAAGGGACATCTGTGAAGTACATTTAAAAAGATACTAAAATTATTTCCTAGTATGAAGTACTTAAAAATGAGCACTAAAGCAACAGGTATATATATATATATTTTATAAGCAACATTGAAAGGGCCTCACCCTGCTGAATACATATTCTATAAGATCTCCAACATCACCTCATGCTTTTCTCAAAATAGAATTGAAAATTATTGCTGTGTGGAAGTTTATCTTTAAAGCACTTACCTGGAGAAAGCAACCAGTTGTTGCCAAAACCTGCTTATCTACGTATGTATGTCCTTGGCTTCTTACTCTTCGTGCCCTAACAGCGACTTCAGCTTCTCCCAGATATTCCTTATGACACCTCTTTGCCAGTGAACTGGCCAGTGTGCTGTGCATGTGCTGCCTCACCAAACACAGTGACATGGATATTTTGGGGATGTATGGCCTGGATTTCTCTTGGTGGGGGTGTTTGTGTACCCCTCTTGCCTGTCATGACTGTGGATTTTCTGAAAAGCTGTACAAATGTAATTATCTTTGAGGCTTTCACCCATCTTTCAAATCTACTTGAAATAAGCCAGACATTTCCGTGGCACTAAGGGAGACATGGACAAATAGGGGAACTGACAAGAAACTGAGCCCCAAAGGCTTATTTCCTTAGGGAAGAGATTTAAAAATGAAATCTTAATTCAGTATTTTAAGCCCTTATGGTTCCTATGTAAGCTCAACTCAGCATACAAACTTTAACAAATCATTCTTAGGAGTTTTACAACTGGATTTTTACCAGTACTTGAATCTTCCTTTGATGTCTATTTTTTTCCCCCTAATTTTATTTTTTACCTCTGTGATGGATATTATGGATAATCTTGTTTGTGTGTAAATTATACTTCAGTTTCTTACAGTAATTTTGCTCCTTATATGTATTAGTCCTTATGATGTGTATAATCCCAGGAATGTGGAGTCATTTGGAGTCAAACGACTGTATGGCGTGGTTTTGATTTTGTTTTGTCAAAATCCAAACTTAGGAATTTTCTAAAGGAGAAGTCTTTGGGATTAGGTATTAAAAAGGGACGGCCTTGCTATACATATGGAATTAATGAAGTCCTTTATAAAAAAGAAACAGGTTTATGAAATCTAACTGTTGGTAATATTTGCATTTTATACCCCTGCGTGTGCAGAGGTTAACGTAAGGCTCAACGTAAACTTAGTTGCTTGTTTTCATATTTTTATTAATTATGTGCTTTTTACTAGCTGTATTAAACAGTTTGTTTCCCCTGAGTGGTCCAGCAGCTGTAAGGCCTTTGAAAACGTTCGTTAGTGGACGTCTCACTCAATATAATGTGAGCCCCCCACTGGTTTGTGTAGAGGGATCTTTAGGTTATATAGTCAAGTTAGTCCACAATCCCTTTTTACTTATCGTTTCCAGTCAACTTTTTCTTTGAGGTTTTTGCATTTTTTTAATCTCCAGCCTTTCTCACATAGTTTGTGTCTTTCCTTAAGCTCTTGAAATTGTTACCTTTCAGGAGTTGAAGCTTTTGTCATTTATCAGTTTCCAAAGCAGTTTTTAAATTCTGTGGATGGATGGTTGAAAATGTGAACTGTAGTGTCATCATCTCCTGGCAATGAAATCACTGGAAAACAAACACTGAAACACGAGGCAGCTGATGAGGTTTCTGTTCCGTAAATAAGTCACAACCTTTAAGGAATCTCTTTTCTATAAGTACCTTTATTTTTCCTCTTGTGCATAGAGTGTGATACTGAATTTCTTATATATATCCACAGCTCAGAACCAATAAGATAATTGTAATACTTCAAAATGAACACAAATTGATTTTAAGAATCTTTTGCATTTTAGTATTTTTAGTCCCCCAGTGTCCAGAAAAATATTTTTCCAACATCTTAATTTTTGGAGCAGAAACATATATAGTGATGTCAAATATGAAGCCACACAATTTTAATTGTCATTATGTTGTGATAATAATGGCTTTTCCCACATTCACACTTCATTTTTGCAGGTAAAAAATTTTTATCTTCCTCTATATCTGTGTGTTGTGTGTGTGTCCATGCTAAGCTGAACATTTTTCTTGTGAGTTTTTGGTATTGCCAATAATCATACACTAAAAATTTCCTTTCAGCTCATAACAATAGGGCTTTTCATAGGTAATATGAAGGATAAATCAGTAATTATGCATTTAATTGGCTAATAAATCATGGCACATTTCCCTTATTTTCTGTAGTGCTGTGCTAAATCTTTCTAATGTGGCCTGGTGTATTTTTGTAAAAAAGAAAACTAAACTGCTTGTTTAGAGCATGTTCACTGCATGTACAGTGAACGAGTGACATAAATATGTAAAGCCTTCCAAGGTGTTTACTGTGTTATATGAGAAATCCCCATGATTACATACCTGGGGATTTTATATATGTACATTTTAAAGGAGGTATTAAAGTTTTGGATTTTACACTATATCATGTCTTTATTTAGCATGTAAATAGCAAGAGGGGAGCTTGCTCAAGCTAAAACAAATGTACAGAAAACCCTGCAGTAGGACTTTTGGAAATATATGCATTTATGATTCTAATTGTTATAGTAGCAATGCTCAGATTTTTACAATTAAGTCTGTTAGTTTTCAAAGTGGCTATTTAGTTGTGATTTTTTTTAAAAAGGTGACTGGGAGATTTATTTAAATGCTTTAAAATTTGAGTAAAGTTTTAGGTAGCAGAATCTCTGCCTGTCATTTCCATCAACACTGCAGGTTACAATGCTTCAATTCCTTACAAGTTAGGGCATGGGGTCATTTTGATACATTTGTTCCCATTTAGAAGTTGAATTTTTCCAAAAATCATAAATGAATAAAACAACATTGCCACAATTCAGTGCTGAATAAGACCAGGTTGGATACAAAAGAATGAAATGTAGATATAGACAGACCATTTTCTAAATCCCTTCTTGCCTATGGAAAGGCATTGGCCGTTTTATTGTTTGCCTGCATGTGAGGAAACTGGAGAGCATGGTTGTTACAATAAAAATTAGGATTAGTATAACTGATCTGCAAGAATTTAAGGCATGAGTGGTATTATATTATATGCT